>MU160313.1:53258-75345 GCA_015888305.1 Antheraea pernyi | reverse complement strand
TTACATAGTATAAAACAAAGTCCCCTACCGCGTCTGTCTGTCTGTCTGTTCGCGATAAACTCAAAAAACTACTGAAAGGATTTTCATACGGTTTTCACCAGTGGATAAAGTGATTAATGAGAAACGTTTTGGTATATAATTTGTTAGGGATTTTTTTATAATCAGGGCGGGACAACGTCTGCCGGACCCGCTAGTTATTAATAAATAGCTGTGCCCGCAACTTCGTCCGCTTGAAACTACATATAAAAAACAGCGATTAATAAAGTCATCTGAATGTATTAAATTCCATTTACGTATCTACGTTCCTCTCGTACTTAAGTCGCGTCGTCATTAAAAGTACAATGACTTTTGTTAGAGTGAACCGATTTTAATAAAACCAATACTAAATGTTACTCGAAGATTTGCTTCGGTTTTATCATGAACGAAATATTTTAAAAGTGATGTGTGTTTATACAAACTATGATTTTCTTAGAGAGGTTTTATCATGAACGAAATATTTTAGAAGTGATGTGCGTCTATAGAAACAGACATTTCTATAATTGATTGAACGGTTTTTATTACTTATGCCTAGACACCTTTTTTTTTAGTTTTTTTTTTCTACATGGGGGAATCCCTAACGGATATCCATCTCACCGGGCAGCAGAGGATGGATATGCCCGAGTCGCACGGACTAAAACCCCATGGTACCTTCTTACACCTTTTGGCCGGAGGAGCAGGGACTGTCTAATCGACACTACATCTGCTCCTCCAACAGGTGTTGTCCCCTCCTAAGGGACCCAAACTGCGGCCTGAGGGGTCATGATGCACCTGCAACATTTTTTTTTTACAAACTTTAAATAGTACAGACACCTTATATTTACACTCTTATTATATGTTTAGATGTATATTTCGGAACGCATTATATTAAAATCGATTGTATAAATATAGATTGATTATTTGTAAATCTACAATTTTTAAGGCTGTCAATAATGCTAATAAATAAATAGGTTATAATTAAATAAGTAATAAAATCTTTTAAATACTATATTAAATCAGGATTTAATATAATACTTATATCAGGACATACAGACAGAATTATAATGACATATTCGTGATTAGAGTAGAGTAGAATATACATGTATATGTATATTATTATTTATTATAATATTATACACACGATATCTAGTAAGATAGGCGTACAGTTAGAACTACGTATGTTTTATTATAATATGAAATACTAACGGGCCCGGCGAAAGTTATCCCGCCCTGATAATAAAAAAAACCTTGACAAATTATATACCTAAACCTTCCTCATGAATTACTTTTTCTACTGCTAAAAACCGCATGACAATCCGTTCAGTATTGTTTGAGTTTATCGCGAACAGACAGACAGACAAACAGTCGTGGCAGAGGAGTTTGTTTTATAATATATAATGGTAGTTTAGCTTCTATGTACTAAGTGTCAACGTGCCAAGAAATGGACTTAAATAATGTAAACACTTATAGCATTACACTAGTTAGTACACAGCACCCATGTTCAACCGGGTCGGAAGGTTAGTAATAAAAATATCCTAACTTGATTCCCGCTAATCCACAATATCTTGACGTAACGCACAACACTAATAACAATACAATATCAATTTTCCTCCAAACTTCATTATTAAAACAACGAATACTTCCAAGTGATATCTTCAAATGAGTCATGTAATACACATCAAAACCTGATTCTTATGTTTCGCATATAATCTTAACTTATTAACCAGTATCAAAATGGCAACTAACAGGTTAGGACGTCTGTTGACGCTGGCGATTTTATTAAAATTATCCGCGTGCCAGAGTAAAGTGCCCGATGTAAAAATAGAAGTGTTTAAGCCAAAAGGATTTAAAGCGTCTATACCTGGTAAGTATGTAGCTTATACACAGAAGACCTTGACCTTCAGGTCGTGTCATATTACAAATTAAACGAACTAACAAACCGAATTTATTATCTACTAACTTCTGCCGGCGACTTCGTCCGGGTTGAATCGTTACATAAACCTAACGTTAACTTTAACTCGCGACTTCTTTTATATAGAATGAGAACATATTTTTAAATAATACGTACGTTAACCCCGATTTTAAAACATTCTTCACTGGCCCTCCGCTCCTATTGGTCTCAGCGTGATGATACAAAGGCTACCTCGATAAATGAGCTATCTAACACTGAAAGAATTTTTCAAATCGGACGAGTAGTTCCTGAGATTAGCGCGTTCAAGCAAACTCTTCCGCTTTATAATATTAGTATAGATATATAAATCGGCAGACGGGATACTATTAAGAACGTCGCCCTCCTCTGTTGCTCAGCCGAATATATTTTGTTTTGTCTTTTCCTGTTTAGTTTAAAAATGTATTTTCCTTAATATTGAACATGAAATATTAATGAGTTATAGTTGAATTTCGCCGACTGATCTGTTTAAAATTGATTGTAAAGATCAACACTTGATCATTGTTTCGGCACATAACAGGTCAATTTTATTATAAGTTATCTGTATTAAGAAGCTCGAATAGGTTTTTGTTTTAAAGATGCGATACTACACAGTAACAGATTCGTTAGAGATTAATTAAAACTGTACAGAACGAAAATACTTTCACACACTCGTACTGAAGTAAAAACATAAGCCTTTGTTATTGTATACATTATTTTTTACAAACGTTTGAATAACATTTTATAAAACTATGTTTTGGTACAAATGCTCACATTTTATGTGGTTATCCTCTAATGTAATGTGTATGTAAAGTGCAGAAGCGAGTGTAGTTATGAAATCTTAAATATCTAGTCAATCCAAAAATAATAGTTTCCAGTACACTAATTTGACTATTTTTATTTGACGTATCGTGTGTATAAATGGAAAAAATCATTTTTTAAATACAAACCGTTCGATATGTTCTTCCCCGTTGGCCATGATTGGTCATCGGTAAACAGGTTTCTTTTTTAACAATATTTACATTAATAATGCAGACAATGATATATTTTTACCTGTAATTATTAGGAAACTATAATATAAATAAAGAATGCTATATTCAATCAACTAAACAACTGTAATATAATCTATTAATGCTTGCAAACACTTATAAAGAATTTACTTAAATTAATTATAAGCTATGACTTTTCAAGCACTGATTTAAAAGGTCAAAACAGTTTTCTTTTGTTTTTAATTTCGCTTTATTTCTCTGATAAGCTTTACGCTAATAAAACCAGAGAAATAGCGTTTATAGCGCCGCACATCTATAATTTATTCGTATGTAATACTTGGGAATTTGGAATGAATCTACGTCACCTTTCGGAAGTTAAAACGACATATCAATAATAACTAAATCTAATCAATTTATACAAACGTATTCAATAATTTAATATCCATATTAAAGTATTAGAACATGTGTTGATTTTGAAATCAGTTTTACGATTTGCATATAAATATAATAAATCATATAAGGCTCAAAGCAGGCATATGATTAAAAACCGCGGCAGTAAAGATTTATTCTTTTAAATGTCAGAGAACTGAACTTCTTAGGTAATTTTCTTTTAAGGTATCCCGTACATCCGACAGTAAGTGTCTACTGTATAGTACTGCATGAAATTAACACAAATCTATACATAAAAATAAAATACGTCCGTTATTTTTACAGACTAAGCTTTGAAACGACGAAACCGATATTTATGAGATTTCTAGTTTCAATATATAATTTGGGCTACATACCTTATGCTTTTATATAGGAGTTAAGCAGTGCTTAAATATTTTAACACTGGCTACGCTGTAGTGGTCAAGTAGTGATAATAAAATTGCAGTAAAAAAAATTAAACACAGATGATAATTAATTTAAACAAAAAACAGTATCTATATGACAAAAAATCACGTTCCTGACAACGAAATTACGAGCACCATCTCCTTCATATAAAATTTAAACCTATGAGACAAGTTTTAGACTTTTTAAAAGGCCCCTAAATTCTTTCTGTCTCAGTATTCTTCCATGGCACAAGACGGCCATATTTAATACACAATCTCATGGAAAACAAAAAACTGTGCAAGAAAAGCGTTACGATTTTAAATTGTTGTCCTTGCAGATGTCCCAAATTTAGGAATCTTCGTGTTCCAAGGGAATCTAAATCGAACTATAGGAAAAACCGATGTTGGCACCTTATCCGGTGAGGTGTTGCAGCCGACTAACGGAAGGTGGGTTTACGAAAATCCCAACATCGAGCTGAATCCCGGAGACACGATCTACTATTATGTATTCGTATCTATCAACAGAGAAGGCTATATCAAAGACAATTTGAGCTATACGGTCCCAGGTTTGTATTGCTTTTTTACACTGTGTGAAGAGCAGAATAAAAAAATTGCGAAAATAAAATATACCAAAAGATATAAATATTTATGAGACACCCACACAGCAATTTTTTGGGCACTATTGTTTTTTGTTTTTGTGTTTGTTCTTTTGTTTGGATTTTAACTGGTTCATTTAGTCCTTTAACTGCGCTAGAAAGAAAACTTGTAAAATAAATATGAGTCCGCCCGCTTTAGCATCCTTGAACTTGTTGCCAAGCAGTGAAGAGCTTTAAGCGGTCGCCTTATCAATGCGGTGAAGCTATGAAGGCCCGTCAGGCCAATAACGTGGTGAGGAAAAAAAACTAATCTATATATTAAAATGCCGTATACACAACTAAAGATTGAAACGGAATATAGCTATTGGGTTACCGATCCGTTTTTCTTTTAAAAAAAATTATAACATTTTAGATTTGCTTATATAAAAATGTCTTTGATAGTAGGTATAGATTTCAATTCATCCGATAATGAACAAATTCCTTCATTCTCAGAACAAGGAGATAAGTCTCGTGATCGAGAGACCACATCCGCGTGCAATCCAACACTAAGCATGGTACGCGGTGGTAGAGCTTGCGCTGGTGACATATTATTCGAAGATAATTTCGATGAACTAAACGACAATGCCTGGCAGACTGAGCAGTTCATACCAGTTAATAATCCTGTGAGTAATCTTGTTTAATTCTTCTTGGAAGATTGTAGAACGCTTAAAATAGAAAGAGAAGTTAGTTTCAAGAGTGCTTGTTGGAACACGCGCGATACAGTGACACAGAATCTTACATCACTGCGACAACATTACACATGTCACCTCCACACACGTGCACGCACATGTGCAAAAACATAAATGTGAAATGAAAGCCAAGTTCAATATTATGATATATACCTTGATTGTTGACTTCAACGACAAAAGAAGTGGGATCTAAATGGGTCCCAAGTTCAATTTTCAGTCCTGAAATTTATTTATAACAACATAGAATGTTTTATAACATCTTAAAATGTCACTTTTTCTTATAACCTAGGACAATATATTGAAGGTCTGACTTGGCTAGTTTGAATATTCGAATGTAGCTGAACTGGTGTAAGGGGTGTAAGGGGTGTCGAATAACATCTAAGACTTGAGACAATCAAGTCAACCTCACCTGCACGTGGTGTACCTGCTGAATAACGAACGAGGCAATGGTGAAAGCGGGGTGGAAGCCTGACTGGGTCGCAACCACCATGTATATGGCGAAAAAGCCCGTCATAGTGATTCGCTTCTGCGGGTCGCCTTTCGGGATTAGCCTGTGCATATCCAGCATTTCGCAGGCTGGCATGACAGCGGCGACCGGCGATGGATAGTGTGTCACTCGGTGGTCGCCATTGTTTTTGGATTGTACTGTACTTACCATCAGGCACAGTGCAGTCATTTTGCCGTGCTACTATAAAAAAAGAAGTTGGCTAGACACGCTATCGCGTGTTTAGATAACTTTTGATAAACCGATCAGATTTTAATGAAACAAAGACTAATATGCTTTACGATGCTCTTGAGAAGGTTTTACCATAAACACCGTATTTTAGCAGTGATGCGTGTTCATACAAACAGACAGACACAGTCACAAGTTACCAGCCTGTATATTGGGGTATAGGGTACATCTAATATTGATATTTTGAATTGAGATTATGCAGACCACAATATGTATGATGAATTAACAAACGGTATAAAAAGGTATATAACTATTATTCAGAGTGTCAATAGATGTGAAAGAGAGACTGAGGATAATAATTTGAATTTACATATTATGAAATTTGAATAATGCATAGTATAATAAATTGAAAAATTCATAGAGTTTAAGTTCCATTGTATTGAGTTTTCACTTCTGTCGGCAGTCCTTACGGCTGCCTCGACTTCTTTAATGTTCTAATACCTACAATTATTTTCCTTGTAAAAATGAGGATTTGTAAAATTTACAGAATATTTATAAAAAATACACATAGTGCGCGAAACATCTTCCGAAACACATTTAAATGTGACCTTTGAAAACTTGTTCCGTCAAATTATTTAATTTATACTTGGGTTCGTATCGTTTTATAATGTTCATCAATATATTTTTTTGTGTTCGCAAACTAGAATTTAAACATGACCACGTCTGATTTTAACTAAGGATGTGAACGAATATTGTATTCATAGAAAAGGGAGCTAAATACCTTTAAATTATTTTATTTTACAATAATATTTGTTGCAGTGAGCAAATTAAATTATATTAACAAGCTCCACTCACATAAATAATTACAGATAACCTATAGAAGGCCTTTACCAGTAAACTGCTGATAAATGTACTGTTGACATGTAATTATAAACAAATGTTTTTTTTTGTTCTTAATAAAGTTACAGAATATGAAATAGGCTCTGCCACCTTACCGATGACCTAATCGGATTTTTTCAATTTCAGTTTTGGCAACCCATCTTCCATATTATTATATCTATTGTCGAGTAGGTTAATTATATTATGCAAAACTTGCAATAATTTCAATGTTTTCACAAGATGGCGGCCCTTGTTAGAACTTTCCAGGGAGTTTTTATGGCATCTCAGAATACACGCTCCTTGGTATTAATTTCTATCCGCTTTACGTATGTACTATAACCGAACTATATTACGGAAAACACCAATTGTACCGTATTACAAAATACAGAGCCAAATAACAAAAGATTATGAATAAAATATAACATCTACTACAGAACATTCCAAGATCCTGCCAAAAACTCCGACCTAATTTAAAAATAACATTTTTATTTTATTTTTTCAATATAGCGCTGATATTCAAAATTTGCTGATCAAGGGCTTTGATAGGGGCAATTTGATAGGGGTATCAATTAGTTTCTTTGTTTCTTTAAAATTTTACCTTCTACAGAGGCTTCTAGAGGCATAATAATTAATTTGTACATACAAACTCTTGACTTTTGTATCCGCATTTATTCCTTTTGTTTATTATACCATAGAGTTGAGTTGCAACGAAAATGGGGTTCTTTAATTTTCTTTTTGAAGTGACAATTTATTTGGCTCTGTTGTGCTCAGCATGATGATAGCGATCTATTCGGATACTAATATTCTACACTACCTGATTCGGAACGTAAGTATATCAATATTATAGATATTGCAATATCTGGCATGTGGTTTCAAAAATTTTATCTTTTTTTTTGACATAACTAGCATACGACCTTGTGGGTCACCTGATGTTAAGTGATCACCATCGTCTATAGACACTAACAACCCCAGGGGTATTGAAAGTGCGTTGCCAGCCTGTCTTTGGGGAAGGGGAGGGAGGGAGGGGGAGAGGAGAGAGAAGGGGAGGTGGGCCTCCGGCACTCTCACTGTCCGAACGAAACGTAACAATGCAAGCACTGTTACTTCACGTCAGTTTAAAATCTTTCGCCTTATTCTACGTTTGTAGTAAAAACGACACTAACAATAGAAAAAGTTGACTATAGCTAACTTCAGGGTGTCGTTTTTTCGTGACGGTGTGCGCGCGCATCGTAAAAATTTACTCTCATCGTTTTTCCCTAACGCGCCAAAAGAAGTTTAACTTCAAAAAAATTTGATTCTACTGTCTTTTGTCACCAGGAATTCCCATTCGTTTCGTACCAGCGACTAGCAGACCCGACTGTGTACACTGCGGGCGGTTACCTACATATCAAGCCGACACTGCAGCAAACTCTACCCGGCTTCACCAACGATTCCATATACTCCGGTACTCTTGATTTGTTTAGTGGGTAAATGAGTTTATATTTTTTTTTTCCAATCATGAATAAGTAGATAGATACGGTATTGCTATTGGTTGGTTGCAGGTATTTGTCAGTTAGTCACTCCCTTCTTCTTTTATAAGTTCACCAGTAAAATACGTAACCTGAATAAAAAATTTCCAGATGTACGTCATCAGCGGACACTTGTAGGAGACAGGCCTCCGGAGCTGACATTCTACCGCCCATAGTAAGCGGCAGGGTAACCTCAAAAGCGTTCTCGTTCACCTACGGAACTGTTGAAATAAGAGCCAAGCTTCCTCAGGGAGATTGGCTATATCCAGGTAAAAATAAGGACGTCCCAATGGGAATATATTAATGGTGAAATAAATTATCGTTTAGGCTCAACAACAGCAATGTCAAAGGTCCATTTGTCATCTCCACGCGAGTTTTCAAACATAAATATAAAATAATATCAAATCCACTAAAAAGTTATAAATAATTGCTAAGTTAATTTGATTTATTTTTAAACTGGAATTACATTTGAAAAGTACATTGAAAAAACTGCTCTTAATGTACGTGAAGCAAATACAGTGCAAGTTCCGCAGAAATTCGTTCTGAATATTCCAAAGACATATGTTTTGAGATTAACGCACTAAAAATAACAAATACGGAGTACGATATCGTTTAAACTGGATTTATAGTTAAATAATTAGTTGGATAATACTCCTTCTAATATGCTAAAAAAACAACATGTACACATGAAAATCTTAAAAATATTGACACCAGTAGTAGTGGTAGAGCCATGCTGAAGTTATTACTGGTTTCAGCATGAATGGGTCGACTCGTCCGGGGTAGTAGCACCCGCTCACAGAAAACCGACGTGAAGTAACAGTGCTTGCATTGTTGCGTTTCGTTCGGTCAGTGAGAGCGCTGGAGACTCACCTTTCCTTCCCTTCCCCTAATCCTTTCTCAAAACACAGGCTGGCAACGCACTTGCGACTCCCCTGGTGTTGCAAGTGTCTATGGATGGCGGTGATCGCTTAACATCAGGTGACCCATTTGTTCGTTTGCTTCCTATGATATAAAAAAAAATGCCATAAAAAATATACATTTTGCACTCATATTTCTACCAAGCTCTTGAAATTGTGCTTTTATTTCTTTACCAAATTTTTAATATCATCATCGCCAGTAACAAAACTAACATTAAGTTTTCGCACAAGTATATTCGGAACTAGGCAATGCAATAGGAGATAGAGGTGGTCGTTTTTTGGTACAAGTTACTTGCCATCCCTTTGACACGTAACACGAGCATTATATAATAAGTTCATAAAAGTAATGATTTAAGTGCAAGTTAGGGAGTCGCAGTAATTTCAAAGTCCGTTAAATGTCTTGGGATTATCAAGGGACTGGATAGCAGACTCCTTCTCCAACAAGGGTAAAAGAACGAAGGGATATATATATACAAGGATTAATTTGATTTATTGAATACAGCAATTTTCTAACACAGTATAAATCTGACTTCAACAGTTGATATAAATTGATTAATAAAAATAGTAGAGTCAGCTGTTGCTGATTATATTGATAATTATCATATCTCGTTTACAATAATCACAATTATCTCGAAATGACTACGCTATTGACCTAGCAAGATCTGAACAGCTTCACCGGACTACGAATAATCATAAACCTTTCAGAAATACTACTGGAACCATTTTTAAAGAAGTACGGAGGTCAAAACTACGCTTCTGGTGTAATAAAAATAGCATCAGCTCGGGGTAACAGACAGCTGTTCACTGGATCCTTTGATTACGGCAATAAGGTAAATAATTTCAACATAATTTATTACACTGTTACAATACTGTACTGTGTTAACCAGTAAGAAAGCAAATATCTGGATTCAATGTCTTTAGCCGATTGTTTTTCACTGCTTGAAATTAGTAAATATATTGCAGTTGTAAGAGGTGGTTGAGACAAAGGAAACTTCTGCATTATATTTGATCACACAAGATTTAGTTTGTTGTTCAAAAATGGCGCCACAGTACAGTTAGCCCGCGCTTTCATGTGGTCGCTGTCTTTTAATGACATGAGACTGTCGATGCGACATATTTCAATTAGCCACGTATTCCTAATAATCAATTGACCTCTTGTTTGTTCGTCGTCGTTTCGTAGTCTTGGTTAAAAACAAATTGTCGGGTTGACAAAATTTCCGTAAACAAGAGCCATTCTTAAAAACGTTCGAAAATTAAAGAAGCGTCACTTCTCACCCAAACTATATTAAACCGAGTTACATTATTTATATATAACTAACTAGATGTGTATAATAATTGTTATGTGAAAAGTCTTCTATTTTCTATGCCTCTAGGTGCTGTATGGTGGACCAATTATGGATAACCAATGCCGCGATACATTACTATCAAGCAAGGTCAGAAATGATGGATCACAATGGGGTGATGAGTTTCATGTGTATTCAATCAGATGGGCTCCAGGTATCTAATTACTGGATTTTAATTTTATTTTCAAAAGTTACAATAATGACCACAATTCTGGTTTTTTTTCGAACTGACAACGCTATTGGCCTAGCAATGTCTTAACAGCTTCACCGGACTACAATTCTGTATTACAAGATTTTCATTACCAGAAGATTTTGTGGTACAATCTGAGTGATAAAGTAATCGAAATACTAACAAGCATTTGCATTTAAAACACGTACAATTAATAAATTAAAATTAAGAGAAGTCTTACACAACCTCAGACAGCAATAAGAATAGAAATACAAGTCACATCTAAAACATAAAAAACAATTAAGCATAAAGTAAAAAGAATAATCAATAAAACATATTATAACGATAAATATAATTAATATATGAAAAATGATAGGTGTATAAAAGGTGGGAATACCGAAATGACATCTAACAGGGAAGAGCTGGAGAATAGAGTTTTCCCTCAAACATATTCTATCTACTCTATTTATGTGGGATAAGAGTAAGAAGATGATGATTATTACTATTATTAGTGAGGATAACATAAAGTAAATGCCCGACTTTTAATTATTCCTTTAGTCCGTATAATACTTTTTTATTAAATAAAAGTTGAACAAAAACTTTCCTTTAAAAAATTGTATCTATAACATACATCAGGAGTTTTTGGCGGGATCTCGGCCTGTCATGTAGTGGATTTTATTTTTTATTCATAATCTTGTGTTACTTGACTCTATATTGTGTAAAATTGGTGGTGTTTTATGTAATATAGTTTGTTTATTGTGCATAAGTGAAGTGAATGGAAAATAATACCACGGACCATGAATTCTGAGATGCCACAAAGATTCCATGGAAAGTTCTAACAAGTAGGCCACCATCTTGTTAGTTCATTGAAATTATATCAAGAAACTTGTAATATCGATACTCACTTGACAATGGCAGTGATGGTCTACTAGAAGACTGGTTGCCAAAATGGAATGAAAGAAGAACTTGAAATACTATTAACTACTTGACAATGGCAGTAATAATCTAAAAGATTGATTGCCAAAAATAAAGTTAAAAAAAAAAAAACATACATCAGAAAATCATTGACCATAGTTAAGTAACTATCAAGTTTTATATTGTCATAATCCTACCTATACTTCAATTACCAATTTACAATGCCAATGAAAGTAAGATGAGATCCACTTCAGAATATTCGCTGAAATTGACGAACTTGCAAAAAAAAAACAGAATGGAGAGTATCATTTTCGAAGTCGGTTAAAAATGTTTGTTGCGTGGAACTACGCTCTGCCCGCTTTCTTGAAGTGAATCTTCTAATGCGACTTCCAACAAGGTTGCGTTAAACTTTAACACTAACATGGAGGTGGTATGAAAGCACTGTTGCGTTAAACGTTCAACGCTCCTGGGGAGGGGGAATAAAAAGAGACAGAGCGAGAAAAATAATCAAACATTTCGTATCTTAATTTAGTTATCATAATCCCATTGTAAATGTTATAGATTTGGATATTTCTCCACTCGAATGTTAATAAAGTTTGTCTTAAAGAAACAATATGATCCACATTACGAAGTTTCACTTCTTCCACGCGGAGGGACTCCACGCACTATTTTTTTTTATACATACCTTTTTTATTTTTGGAAGATTGGAAAGGAAAAAGGATGATAAAAGTATTTCAATAATGGAATTGTAATCATAGATCGCATAACTCTATCGGTTGACGGTGAAGAATGGGCTCGAGTAGAGCCAGCGGCGAGTGGACTCCGCGGCCGATTCTCTAAGTACTGCAACGTGCCTCATTCATTGTTGAACATGGGCTCAGCGATGGCTCCATTTGACGATCATGTTAGTATTCATAATTTTTACTAAAATCCTTCCTTAATTTATTTCCACACTATTTTAACCAATTTCCGCTTTGAGAAGACATTTGAAGGGCTAAAGGGAGAATTGATTTTTTATGCTTATTAGTTTATGGTCACAAAAATACTCATTTCATAACATGCCTATTTAAAACGAGTGTAAAGCGCATTATGTCACATTTTTTGTTGTTATTGTATTTATTCTTTAAACTATACTTATAATAAAACTGTAACTAGGCCAAATCTGTACATTAAGTATTTTATGAAAATTATAATAAATGGGGTAGACTGTGTTATCCATATAGAAGTAAAAAATAATCCTTTTACAATTTTTGTTTGTCTGTCTATCTGTCCCTGTATCACTCCGTAAATACTGAACCAATTTTGACGAAACTTAATACAGTGATAACTAATATTATAAAGTTACATCTAGGATACTTTTTGTCCCATAAAACGCAAGGAATTCTCCAGGATAACGGATGAAAGTCAAAAATTTATAATTAATGGAATTCTTGAAGAACTTTGCGTAAATTTTCTTTGCACTGTATATAGCAGACAGATTAGCTAAATATTTATGCTAAATCTCATCTCCTTATGCTTCTTTTTTTACATTACCAATATATGTAGCTTAGTTTTTATCTTAATTGAATCCGGTAAGTGATGCTACGAACAGATTCTAAGCTCATTTTAAAAGATTACTCACATATCAACTGGGTATATGTTTGAGCGAGTTCCTTGATAGTTTGGATTCATAATTGGAAACGGTAGGTGTGGCTGCAATCGGGTTTCAGGGTAATTAAAATTTTTCCCGTTTAATAATACAATTGAATCTGGTGATAACCAATTCGGTGCAGATGAAGTTGCACGGGTCAGCTAGCAATGAATAAATAGCTAAGTGACTTGACCACGTCGGTTATTATTATTAAGTATATTTTATACAGAAAATAATTCCAAATATATATAATATGGAAAAATTTAAAATCCTTCATTCTAATGTTTTCAAGTCCACCATAATATGCTTTTAAAACTTAAATTGTCTCCTGTAAAATTTTGTGAAAGTGATTTAGCCAGTTTTTCCCTTTAGCCCTTCATGTGTGAACTCAAATTATATTATAACTATATAAACATATCAATCTACTTTGTTCTTTTTTAAACTATTATTAAATTAACCAAAGACATTCGTCGTCAAAGTATTTAGTGGCTGATTATAGAAATACGTCTAATCCTTGCTCTAAAGGGACACTGATACGGAAACTCTTTTTTATAATTATTCCATATATTTATGTTATAGTTCTACATAACACTTGGAGTAGCGGCCGGCAGCATATCTGAATTCAGAGACGGGCTGTACACGGCAGGCGGCAGACCCAAACCGTGGCGTAATCAGGGGCGTAAAGCGATGTTATATTTCTGGCAAGACATGGACTCATGGCTCACTACGTGGAACCGGCCAGAACTACTCGTCGACTACGTAAAAGTAGTAGCCCTATGATAGAGATTTAGCCATATTACTATTAATATTTCTGAAACAATAAATATGTGTTTTATTTCTGTAACGTATTATGTATTATAAATATTGTAATTAATAAAAAAAGGAAAAGGAAAGTCTATATTTACAACGTTAACCTGTTAGTATTAAAAGTTTTTAACATCGTATTTGGTACTAGCTGTGCCCGCGCCTTCGTCCACCTGGAACCTAACGTACAAAATAGTGACTAAGAAAGTCATCTGAATATAATAGGTCTTTACCTATGAAATTGCCGTTCTGCAGTACTGGCCATTTCAAAGCAAAATAATTTTTGATTGGCTAAGAATTCTAATTTCAAATTAATTTTATTTTTAAACATGGAATTCTTTTTCCAAAAGTATTTATTTTATATATTATATTAGTTTATTAATTAGTGTTACATTTTCATCACATTTCAATCTTTTTTGTCATCATGGATACGTTAAAAATTCGAGTAATTATGGAATATGAGTACCGTCGTGGCAGTAACGCGGCACAAGCGGCACGCAACATCAACGACGTTTACGGAGCTAACACTACAAACCAACGCACTACCTGTTATTGGTTTGCTCGCTTCTGTTCTGGGAATTTCGACCTGAAAAGACCTAATATTAAGTCTAACTACAATCTACTTTTACCTCCTATTAAGTCATCGTTAAAAATTGCAATAACATTTGATAAACCGAACCGATTTTAATGAAACAAAAACTAAATGTTACTCGAAGACATGATTTTTATCATGAGCGTAGCACTTTAGCAGTAATGCGTATTTAAAGAAAGAGACAGGCAAACATTTCCAAAAATGATTATAATGTATTTTATTACTTATTCCTAGACGCCTGCAACATTTTTTTTACCTAAAAAATGAGGTGTGGCTGTGTATGGATACGGCCGTTTGTTGTACGTGAATACGCCTCGTAACGGACGATATTTTCTATATAAATTATTATTATTTATGTATGTCATAATCATAAGAAGTCCTTCGGATTTCCATGTTCTGTTTATAATGGCAACTGTTCCATTTAACGGGTTCAGGAAATAAATCAACTAAACATTATTTATTAATTAAAGTTCTGTGTGATCCGCTCGGCCGTGTTCACTTTTTTACGTTTCCAACACTAAGCAGTGTCACTCGGTCATATGGTGTTTTATTGATACCATTCGATTGGTTTTAAGATGCTCTTTCTTACCCTATACGATTTCTGTATTTGGATTTGGCTTTTCGACGCGTATAGGCCGACATTATTTATTTTTTGATATTTTATTTTAACCCATTATATACACAGTCACAATTTTACACTGAAATGTTATATATAATCGATAGATTTTGATAAGAGCTGTGGATGGAAACTTGAGCAAACGCCGTAGCTTCACCGAGTCGAAAGTTATACTAAATTGAAATCTTAAAACGTAGCAGAATGTGAAACAAAAACTAAATGTTACTCGAAGACATGATTTTTATCATGAGCGTAGCACTTTAGCAGTAATGCGTATTTAAAGAAAGAGACAGGCAAACATTTCTAAAAATGATTATAATGTATTTTATTACTTATTCCTAGACACTTGCAACATTTTTTTTACCTAAAAAATGAGGTGTGGCTGTGTATGGACACGGCCGTTTGTTGTACGTGAATACGCCTCGTAACGGACGATATTTTCTATATAAATTATTATTATTTATGTATGTCATAATCATAAGAAGTCCTTCGGATTTCCATGTTCTGTTTATAATGGCAACTGTTCCATTTAACGGGTTCAGGAAATAAATCAACTAAACATTATTTATTAATTAAAGTTCTGTGTGATCCGCTCGGCCGTGTTCACTTTTTTACGTTTCCAACACTAAGCAGTGTCACTCGGTCATATGGTGTTTTATTGATACCATTCGATTGGTTTTAAGATGCTCTTTCTTACCCTATACGATTTCTGTATTTGGATTTGGCTTTTCGACGCGTATAGGCCGACATTATTTATTTTTTGATATTTTATTTTAACCCATTATATACACAGTCACAATTTTACACTGAAATGTTATATATAATCGATAGATTTTGATAAGAGCTGTGGATGGAAACTTGAGCAAACGCCGTAGCTTCACCGAGTCGAAAGTTATACTAAATTGAAATCTTAAAACGTAGCAGAATGTCCTCGATAGCGGGGTGGTAGGGTTTTACAGCCTGACTGGGTCGCAACCACCATGGCGAAAAAGCCCGTCATAGTGATTAGCTTCTACGGGTCGCGTTCCGGGATCATATCCAACTTTTCGCAGGCTGGTATGACAGCGGCGACCGGCGATGGATAGTGTGTCACTCGGTGGTCGCCATTGTTTTTGGATTGTACAGTGTTTACCATCAGGCATAGTGCAGTCATTTTGCCGTGCTACTATTAAAAAAAATCATCGCTTTTAAGGTGTTTTACTGCCTTAAAGTACAGAAATGTGCAAACTCATGTAATTAAAATTTTTGATAAGCATCATTGATGGGAATACGTTGTATATTGGTAACCTATTGATCTTTAACTATTTCTTTTAACTTTTCAAATTCCTAAAATTGACTATATTCCTGTAGTATTGAGATGTTTCCTTATATATTATAGCATATACTGATATTATAACTAAAAAGATGTATATACGTCACAAGCGCTTCGACAGCATCTTGTCAAAGGTCTTGGCTAGCTAGCTTATTTTGACGGCTGCCCCGTCAATCCGCCCGTATCTAAGCAACATATAACTATTACTTTTTCACCACCGATATCGAGAATATGCCATCTCGCTTCCACATTTTATCTAAGACAGTGTGGCGTTACAACATTAATTTACGTATGGGTGTATTATCGTGCCATTCGTTTGTCAAAATATCATCTAGGTAACATATCTACAGTTTTTTAGTTATAATATCATTGAATATATTGACGAATGTGGTAGTGACAAAGGGTGGACTAACACAATTGACAAATCACTGTTTAACAGTAAGTATCACCATTTGCAATTCTCTACAGTAACCCTCTACAGTAATTGTTTTTTTTTATCATAGGAGGGAAACAAACAGGTGGGTCACCTGATGTTAAGTGATCACCACCGTCCATAGACACTAGCAACACCAAGGGAGGTGGGCTTCCGGCGCTCTCACTGACCAAACGAAACACAACAATGCAAGCACTGTTACTTCACGTCGGTTTGCTGTGGGTCGGGTGGTAGTACCCCGCGAGAGCCGACCCATTTATGCTGAAACCAGTAATAGCTTCAGCGTGCCTCTACCACCTAGGATATGTAGAGACTAGTAAGACATTAGATCCTGAAAGTTTTAGATCTTTAAGTGAATTAATTGGTTATCGCGAAAAAGCAAAATATGTATTAAATAAAAAGAAATTTTTCCCACAATTGACTGGACCGATTCATCTAAATTTTTAATACCTCGGTGGCGAATAATAGCATCTAGCAAAAATATATTTTTTTAAAGCCTATTTTTAACCATGATGCAGTTTCCGTTATTTTTTATATAGTTTATGTATTTCCCTGTATAACATCATGAGTGTTTAAAATTTCTAAAATCGGTACGCCATAGTCTACACTCTACAATAATAAAAATAACATTTATACGTAGTTTATGAATTGTCTTATTTATGTATGATGTACTTTACTTTTTTTATTTTAACGCAAATGTATATATTCTATATCTACTTAGAATAATATTTCATATTAATAATAATATTGCATCAGTGTCATCTTGATGGTTGGAAGTCATCCACTGTGCGGTTCTCACATTCCTGTTTCCGCGTACGTCAGTTCTCTGAAATGAACACCCAGCGATAGCGTTACCAGAACATTCAAATTTACCATCTTTCAAGAAACAAACCTACTCTTTTCTATCAGGTGTCCCTCATGTTTGTTTGCAACCAATTTTATGAAAAAAATAAGGATAATCTTTTGTTCTACCTAATATAAAAAAAATGTGGTGTGTCTATGTTCTGACACTGCCGTTTGTTGTACGTGAATACGTCTCGTAACGGGCGATATTTTCTATGTAAATTATTATTATTTATGTATATCATAATCATAAGAAGTCTTCCGTGTTTTGTTTATAATGGCAACTGTTTCATTTAACGGGTTCAGGAAATAAATCAACTAAACAAATAATTACCGTGTTATAACTACTTTATTAATTAAAAGTATGTGTGATCCGCTCGGCTGTGTTCACTTTTTTACTTTTAATTATACAGTTGAATAGAACCAACTTAGAATCGATGCCAAATATAGTAGAAATGACAAAATTAAAAGGCTGCACATAATTAATTTCTATAAATTAGCAATTATGAAAAAACATTTACATACGAGCAAACCCGCGTACACCAACTAGTTTAAAGTATAATCTGAATCCCTTCAACACCAATAAATCGTTAAAATATAAATAAACTTTGTCATTATCTAAGCAACATATAACTATTACTTTTTCACCACCGATATCGAGAATATGCCATCTCGCTTCCACATTTTATCTAAGACAGTGTGGC
Organism: Antheraea pernyi; assembly: GCA_015888305.1. NCBI lineage: Eukaryota > Metazoa > Arthropoda > Insecta > Lepidoptera > Saturniidae > Antheraea > Antheraea pernyi. Next base: position 56,940 of record MU160313.1, on the reverse strand, counting down.
GTTACAACATTAATTTACGTATGGGTGTATTATCGTGCCATTCGTTTGTCAAAATATCATCTAGGTAACATATCTACAGTTTTTTAGTTATAATATCATTGAATATATTGACGAATGTGGTAGTGACAAAGGGTGGACTAACACAATTGACAAATCACTGTTTAACAGTAAGTATCACCATTTGCAATTCTCTACAGTAACCCTCTACAGTAATTGTTTTTTTTTATCATAGGAGGGAAACAAACAGGTGGGTCACCTGATGTTAAGTGATCACCACCGTCCATAGACACTAGCAACACCAAGGGAGGTGGGCTTCCGGCGCTCTCACTGACCAAACGAAACACAACAATGCAAGCACTGTTACTTCACGTCGGTTTGCTGTGGGTCGGGTGGTAGTACCCCGCGAGAGCCGACCCATTTATGCTGAAACCAGTAATAGCTTCAGCGTGCCTCTACCACCTACAATATTGTTGTGTAACCTCAAGAAACTGTATTGAACAATGGTGGCACAGGTCCATCTACTCACAAGCAGCTGTCTTTGACTCAATCTTGGTCCACATCATGGTTTGACTGCCTCTCTTATATATAATTGGTGTGACGGATGTTGCAGATATAGACGACTCATAAGTGACAATCCAGTCCAGATATTCCTATTGAACATGTAAATAGTCTTACATGCAGTCTGTACTACATTGGTTCCATACCAGAACTCGTAATTGCTAAAGGAACCTGATAATTCGATCTTTGTACGATAACTAACAGCAATATTAAAAAAAATTGAATAGTGAGAAAACAAATGAATAATTGTTTTTTAAGGAAATACTTTAGGAGTAACAACCAAAGTCAAAAGACTTAAATGGAGATGGGCTGGCCACGTAATAAGAGGACACGATAAATGGAGCAAAAGAGTGACACAGTGGTACCCCAGGGAAGGAAAAAGAAAAAGAGGTAGACCGCAGAAACGTTGGGATGACGACATCCGAAAAGTGGCAGGAGTCATGTGGAACAGAGTGGCTCAGGAAAGAAACGAATGGAAAAGGTTGGAGGAGGCCTTTGCCGATTGGCAAACAGATCTGGAGATGGTATCGAAAAAACAAATATTAGTTTAAAAAATTTAATTAGAATAAGAGCTAAGCATTAGTTTAAGTTTTAAGTTTAAGCTTTCTGTAAATCATTCTAAGGAGATCTGAATAAAAGGCTATTTATTTATTATTATATTAGGAGTATCAGAAATTTAATTTGAATTTGTAATTAGAATAAAAGATTTTCATACTAGCCAGCCAGCCAGAGTAGACGCAGTTTTTACTCAAAAACTCGAATAATTAAGATATCAGTAGTTCTTACTATCTGTTACCACTTAATAGTTTACATTATTTAATTATTTTACAAAAAATGTAAATGCCATAAAAGATATAGTAATTCAATAAATATATACAAAAAAAAATAGACAAATGTGTTATTTCTCCACAGTAACTTTTGAAACAGTTTCAAAATACTATTTAGGCTTAATAACATATTTCTTTAGGGAGTAAACAGTAATTATACAGTCGAATAGAATCAACCTAGAATCGATGCCGAATATAGTAGAAATGACAAAATTAAGAGCCTGCACATAATTAATTGCTATAAATTAGCAATTATGAAAAAACATTTACATACGAGCAAACCCGCGTACACCAACTAGTTTAAAGTATAATCTGAATCCCTTCAACACCAATAAATCGTTAAAATATAAATAAACTTTCTCATTAACTCTAATAACTCCCAGTGATATCATCAAACGAATCAAGTTATACAAACCATCTCATTTCCAACATGCTTTTTTTTATATAGTAGTAACTTTGCAGACTTATAATCAGTATCATAATGGCTGCGTTTAAGTTGGGACGTGTGTTAACACTGGCCCTTCTTTTAAAACTATCTGTGTGCCAGGAAGAAGTGCCCGATGTAAAAATAGAAGTGTTAAAGCCTAAAGGAATCAGAGCATCTATACCCGGTAAGTAATAATTGTGTCCACACAAGACTTTGAACTTCAAGTCGTCTTATATTGATAATTTTAAATAAAACCAAAGTTCAAAATCACAGTTTATCATTTGTATATAAATAATAAGAGCGGAACTAATGGGTACATTTTGAGGAATAATGTACTTTACAGAGATGTTTTTGTGGTCGCATTATTTATTTAAAATATACTTCAGATTATCGTGGTGTTTAAGCTCTTTTGTAGCTGAATATGCTTTTGTTTATAAAAAAATAATTATGAATACTAGTTTTTTGTAATGTAAAAGCTTTTATAATTAATCATAATCTTGCACTATTTGACCTTATACTTTGTAATATTTATAGTATCTCGAATAAGAATATCTGTCTGTCGCAGACATTGCGCCGTGCGATGGAGAACGTTATACAAAACTGAAGCAAGCCGATCTTAGTTTGTGACTTAATTCTTCTCCCTGACATGACAATTCATATGCTAGGTACTGCAGTTCGATTATTGTGCGTAAGTGATATGGATGGAGAATTATAAATAACGCAAAACGTAAATTACATGTCTGAAAAAAACCCCTAGAAAGTTCGAACAAGGGAGCCACCACTTTGTTAGAATATTGAAGCAATAACAAGATACTTTGTAATAGTTACCCACTTAGTAATGACTGTAATAATCATTAATAAATAGGATTGATTGCCGAAGTTGGAAGAACAGCTTTAGTAAGATAAGCTATCTATGATTTAAGATAATATTGTTTTCACAGATGTTCCCAATTTGAGACTGTTCGCATTCCAAGGGAACGTAAACCAGCCTATAAGGAAGTATTACCCTGGCACCTTATCCGGTGAAGTGAGGCAGTCGACTAATGGAAGGTGGGTCTTAGAAGACAACAAGGTGGAGCTGAAACCTGGGGACACAATCAACTATTATGTGATACTATCTATAAATGAGCAGAGGTATTTTATAGACAAGTTGAGCTACAAGGTTACAGGTTTGTATAATTTTCTTAACACTTTTACGGCGATAGAAAATCTGTTTGTCTGTCCTTCCTATCCTTACTAGTATTATAAATGCGAATGTAAGTTTGTTCGTTTATATGTCTTATTTTACGTCTTAATTATGCAACTGATCATCGTTGTAGACATATTGTTAGGGGCATAGTAAATGATGTATGGTGCATTTTATCCAAACAAAAATTGTATGGATAGGACTGGATAGGAGAGATAGGAAAATACAACATTAATAACAGCGAAGCTGCTAGCAAAAGCTAGTAATGTTATCAAAGAGATAAATAGACCACTTGTAAGTAGTGTACGATATGGATAGCAATCTTTGTTTCAATGGAGAATTTTAAGGTTTCGAGTAAAATGCAACCTGAGTGTCCGGATGTTAAAACACTATAAACTTAAAATGGAGTATATGACATGAGATTCTCGGTGATAGATAATTAGCTTAAGTAACTGTTAGTAACATAAGTACTGCTACATTACTATACTACGATTGCATACTTTATACTATTTAAAAATGTAAGGAAATTAGACACGGAAATTCGACACACACTTTTCAAAGCAACGTCGGAAGACTTCACCAGTTATTCATAATTATTATGTAATTGACAGTTAAAAAACGAATTAATATGTATAATCACAAAACAAAGAGGAATTATAGAGGAAACAAATAAAAATTAGGTCG
>MU160313.1:40407-53068 GCA_015888305.1 Antheraea pernyi | reverse complement strand
AGGGGCATAGTAAATGATGTATGGTGCATTTTATCCAAACAAAAATTGTATGGATAGGACTGGATAGGAGAGATAGGAAAATACAACATTAATAACAGCGAAGCTGCTAGCAAAAGCTAGTAATGTTATCAAAGAGATAAATAGACCACTTGTAAGTAGTGTACGATATGGATAGCAATCTTTGTTTCAATGGAGAATTGTAAGGTTTCGAGTAAAATGCAACCTGAGTGTCCGCATGTTAAAACACTATAAGCTTAAAATGGAGCACATGATTTGAGATTCTCGGTGATAGATAATCAGCTTAAGTAAATGTTAGCAACATAAGCACTCCTACATTACTATACTACGATTGCATACTTTATACTATTTAAAAATGTAAGGAAATTAGACACGGAAAGCAACGTCGGAACACTTCACCAGTTATTCATAATTATTATGTAATTGACAGTTAAAAAACGAATGAATATGTATAGTCACAAAACAAAGAGGAATTATAGAGGAAACAAATAAAAATTAGTCGTGGTTGAGTGGTTTGACCGGTGGAATTAAAAAAAATTACGTATTTTGGATTTCTCGTAGTTTGAAATCGTCAATACGTCGTGAGCTGGCGTAGTGAATATACTTATCCATACCTTGTTTCGGTAGGAGGCCTATGATCCCGTGATTCTTACAAACTGATGATGATAACGATAGGGCACATATAAAATAAAAGCCCAAAGTACGCATCTAGCTATCATATATCAACTGTTCCGTACAAGTAATTAATTGTGTCAAGAGGAAAGTTAATCCTTAAATATAAACCTTTGTTATCTAAAGATTAAAATAGATTTTAATATGAAAGTATGTTGATATTGAATATTTCAATATAATCTATACTAATATTATGAACAGGTAAAGTTTTTGAGTTTGTGGCGTTGTAGGGGGTAATATCTGGATTTACTAAACCGATTTTGGATATTCTTTTACTAATACTAAGCCACGTTATTTGTGAGTGTCATAGGCTATATATTAATTCAAAAAATGAAAAGAGTTTTTGTGGAAGTCGGATTTCCAAAGTAAGTTGGAGCAAACAGGCGAACGAAGACGTTTCTTACGAACGCTGACTTAACGATGAGAGATATATGATTGAGTTCCAGAGAAAAATTGTAGAGCTTGATAATGCCTTTAAAAAAGTCACCGATAGCTTATATCTAACTTTTATATTTAGGTCACAAAAAGTAGTTTTTTAATAAATATTTACCGTTCAACTAAGTGGGCACGGGTCAGCTAGTTAACAATAAATTCATTTAGGTACAGAGCCAGAAATTAAGCCAAGCACCGATCCTCCGAAAGGGCATCCGCAAGACATGTGTAAGTCAACGGTGAGCACGGTACGCGGTGGTAGAGCTTGCGCTGGTGACGTCTTATTCGAAGATAATTTCGATGAACTAAATGAAAACGCCTGGCAGATCGAACAGTTCATACCTGCTAATAATCCGGTAAGTAATATTTTCTTTTCCTTTCTGAACTGAAACTACTGAAAGCGATGGTAAACTAACGTTAACAGAAAGATTAGGAAGGTAGCTTTGCCGTTCATAAGCACCATCTCAGGGCCTACATTGAATAAAGTATATTTTGATTTAGAAGGTGAGAACTATAAAAGGGCGTAATAGTCCAATTGTTAAACCTTGTCATTATTTTGCGGAATTATGTATAAATAGTAATCGCTTTGACTTATATAGATGGACCTTTAAAAGGCAAGATGTCTGTGATATCTACGCATTCTTAATATATACAAAGTATTGTAAGGCGAAGCTCTGACCAAATAAATAGTGACAGTATCTACGAAGTATTTATTGCCATTCCTGAATGCATCGACAATATACGTGATTAGTGTAATACAATACTTTAAGATCATTTAACTTTGTATTGTAATAAACTATTCATTATATATGCAAACTCGAACTTATGGCAATATTCAGAGCGGCCAATAAGATTGACGAAAACTGTACCTTTAATTCTGTTTATAATAAATATTACGTTACACACTTTCCAGAAATACTATTAGAACCATTTTTAAAAAAGTATGGTAGTCGTAACTACGCTTCTGGGGTTATAAAGATAGCGTCAGCTCTGGGTAACAGACAATTATTCACAAAAAGTAGTTTTTTTTATAAATATTTACTGTTCAACGAAGTGGGCACGGGTCAGCTAGTTAACAATAAATTCATTTAGGTACAGAACCAGAAATTAAGCCAAGCACCGATCCTCCGAAAAGGCATCCGCAAGACATGTGTAAATGGACCCGATGATTACGGTAACAAGGTAAATAGTTTCTATATATTTATGTTCTTTTTTTATAAATTACTACATAATATCAATATAGTTATTTATATACTCAATTTTTCCAAGATGTATACATAGATCTTGGAATGTTTTAACAATTGTGGAACATTTACGAGTAACCTAATTTACTTATCATCGAGTATCTTGGCGGTTCTTCTCGATGACTGAGTTGTTTTCCGGACCGAACCGGTGGTAGCTTTGACGTTCATAAGCGCCCTCTTAGGGCCTACTTGAATAAAGTTCTAACTTTTATATTTAGGTCACAAAAAGTAGTTTTTTTTATAAATATTTACTGTTCAACGAAGTGGGCACGGGTCAGCTAGTTAACAATAAATTCATTTAGGTACAGAACCAGAAATTAAGCCAAGCACCGATCCTCCGAAAGGGCATCCGCAAGACATGTGTAAGTCAACGGTGAGCACGGTACGCGGTGGTAGAGCTTGCGCTGGTGACGTCTTATTCGAAGATAATTTCGATGAACTAAATGAAAACGCCTGGCAGATCGAACAGTTCATACCTGCTAATAATCCGGTAAGTAATATTTTCTTTTCCTTTCTGAACTGAAACTACTGAAAGCGATGGTAAACTAACGTTAACAGAAAGATTAGGAAGGTAGCTTTGCCGTTCATAAGCACCATCTCAGGGCCTACATTGAATAAAGTATATTTTGATTTAGAAGGTGAGAACTATAAAAGGGCGTAATAGTCCAATTGTTAAACCTTGTCCGAAACACAAGGTAGTAAGTAGTTTATTAAATACAGAGTATAAATACTTGTTGATATTTATTAAAATAATTTAGGTTGAAATTTTCTTATATTAAACTATAAAATTGTATTAAACTTTTTTAAACTATAAAATTGTATTAAACTTTTCATCTGAACCTGTGAACTAGTATTTTCTAGATCGTTATTGCGACGCACCACCAAATATCATATTGTCGCCGCATTTTATTTGAATGTAAGTTAATTAAATACTAAAATAAAATATAAAAATGTAATTACTCATCCGTAATATAAATGAATTTAACTGATAATTATTAAAAAATACTGTTAAGAATTGTAAATTGTATCCAGAAAGTATCTGGCGATACTGGATACTACTTTGGAGGGATATTTTACAAAACACATATGAAAATCAGCCATACAAATTTAATTAAAGTAGCTGTTATTTTTAGACGCTTGGTACCTGTGCATTTATCACAGACTCAACACCGTCAGTGCGCAAGCTTTCTGAGTACATGAAACACTACTCAGATGGCAAGTTTTTATATATTTAAAAATAAGTTATGTATAATCGCTCTGGGATCTTGGACTATATTATTATGTGCATTTAAAACAGATAATATTGCTAACCCGAGTCGCTTCTAATCGACGTTATTTTAATTTTCGTGCCGAACGCGTTGCAATGAAAAGTTTAATAGTAATTAAGGTGACCTTATTAAATAGAGATCCTGTAGATGTATAACTTCAATTAAGTGAAAAGAGTAATTTATAGAAATAATTCATCAGAATTTTCATGTATACTTGTCAGATAATTTGCACAATCTGTTAGACATATTAGTGCCAACTAAAATCGTTTTTTTTATGTCATAGGTGGCTAACGAACAGGTGGGTCACCTGATGTTAAGTGATCACCACCGTCCATGGACACTAACGACACCAGAGGAGTCGCAAATGCGTTGCCACCCTTTGGGGGGAAGGGTTAGGGAAGGGAGAGGCGAGAAGAGAGGGGAGGGGAGGTGGGCCTCCGGCGCTCTCACTGACCGATCGAAACGCAACAATGCAAGCACTGTTACTTCACGTCTGTTTTCTATGAGAGGGTGGTACCACCCCGAGCGAGCCGACCCATAGTTTCAGAGTGATTTACGTATGACAATTGGAAGTCAGTGTTGTTGTTACGATTAGCACAAAAAGTATGTTAGAAATGCGTTGAAAAAATAGTTTATAAACATTTCTCCACGTATTCGTTAAGATATACAATTGTTAACGTCTCCAGGAGTTCCCGTTTGTTTCGTATCAGCGATTATCAGACCCAACAGTGTTCGTGTCAGGCGGTTACCTACACATCAAGCCGACACTGCAGCAAACTCTACCCGGCTTCAACAACGAATCCATATACTCCGGTATTCTTAATTTGTTTAGTGGGTAAATGAGTTTATGTTATCGAATATATATCTTTAACTATGTCTAAGTCAAAATAACTGTAGGGGAGAGTGGGGCTTCAAGTTCCCATTTTTAAATGACATGAAGTTTCACTATGAAAATTAATGATTTAATATTTAACATGCGTAAATATTGAACAGATGCTTATCGTGTTTTGTAATATTATTGTCACTTTTATTAATACTAGATACTTTTATTAATGATTATAAAAAAATCCTTGACAAATTACACACCAAAACGTTCGTCATGAATTACTTTATCCACTGGTGAAAACCGCATAAAAATCCGTTCAGTAGTTTTTTAGTTTATCGCGAACAGACAGACAGACAGACGCGTTAGAGGGGACTTTGTTTTATACTATGTAATGATTATATTAATTGCTTTGTTTATACAAGGACATTTTTGACAAATTCCAGAGTGGAACATTCAGCCCCGCTTTGGGGCAAGGTGTTCCACCTTTGGGGAAAACTGTTCCGCTTAAATAATATGATACTATAACGCCAGAATAACGTAGGGTTTCATGGGAGTGTCTCAAATGGCTGTCATATTTGCACCTAATCTGACGCTTTCACGACGCACTTGTCTATGTATTGCTATCTATTTTCTTTACAAAATTATTGCTGTCGGAACAACTTACCTGCGGAACTTCTAATCTCACTCTCCTCTATATTTCTTTATGCTACCTCCATATATCTTTATATATACATTTCTTCTATACGTGTGTATGTCAAAAACTCCTCTTAAACGGCTGGACCGATTTTGATGAAATTTTGTGTGCGTGTTCTAGTGGATTTGAGAATGATTTATATTGGACCCGGTAGGTGACGCTGCGGTTGACTTTTAGGATATTTTTTTATCATCAAGGCAGGACAACGTCCGCCTGGCCCGCTAGTATATTTATACGAGTATATAGTTATTATTCTAAGCCTTCGATTTATTATGTAATACGTAGGGATAAACTACCTACCTAGTGGCAAGAGATCTTTGCGAATGAGCAGGAGCATTCGATGAAGTAAAACATGGTTAGGAAACCATGGCATAGTGGTAGAGTTGTTTCTAAGCCCGCCTGGCTAACCTTCAAATTAAAAATCTATGCCAATAACCTATGGGAATGTTCCGACAGCTACTAGAGACACATTTCCTCCAACTTTAGTGTGTATTTAACTCTGTATGTACAAAGAATAAGGATTTGAAAATGTATTCGGTGTAATAAAACTTTTGATTTGCTATTGATATTTCAACATTATTTATAACCTTATAATATTATATATATTATACATCACTAGTATCACGTCTGCGTGTATAAATAAAATATAGTATTATTATTTGACTAATATTGCAATATGGCCGACGCGCCGGCGCCGTAACTCGTTGGCATAAAAACACAGTTTGTAAAATGTTTTAAATTACGTATTGTTTCAATAAAATACAATTAAAGTGTGATTTTTTATAGAGCTATTTAAAGAGTAACTTAATAAATATGCAGGCAAATTAATTAAATAAAACCTCAAACTAAAATACGTAACGTTACGGTACGTGGTAGAGCCACGCTGAAGGTTTTTCTGGTTTCAGCATGAATGGTTCGGTTCGCCCGGGGTAGTACCAACCTCTCACAGAAAACCAACGTGAAGTAACAGTGATGCATTGTCGCGTCTCGTTCGGTCAATGAGAGCGCCGGAGGCCCGCGTCCCCTCTCCTCAACCCCTTCCCTTCCCCCTCCGCCCCCAAACACAGGCTGGCAACGCACTTGCGACTCCCGTGGTGTTCGTAGTGTCTATGGACGGTGGTGATCACTTCACATCAGGTGACCCACCTGTTCGTTTGCCTCCTATTGTATAATAAAAAAACACGCTAACGTTGCAATAACACGATGCGTTTACTCTAGTACGTAGTACATACTAATTACTATATTATTTAGAATGGAACAATGTCGTACCTCTAACTTGTCGAATTCATAATGATCAAGGTTTTTCATTTACTTTTTTCACATAGATGAGTATTGTAGATATAATTCCCAAAAAACACGTCTTCACACAGTTATGTCATGTCGCTAGTGTACTTTGTAGAGATCGCCTGATCAGCGTTGCAAATCCATCAGTGCATTCCAGCAAAATACTTAAACAAAGTATATTTTTTGCAGTTGTACGTCATCAGCGGAGACGTGTGTGAAACAGGCCTCGGGGGCTGATATCTTACCGCCCATAGTAAGCGGAAGGATAACAACAAAAGCATTCATGTTCACCTATGGAACTGTTGAAGTGAGAGCCAAGCTCCCTCAGGGAGACTGGCTATATCCAGGTAAAAGCTTAATATAGAACTGCTACGGATTTTAATTACATCATGAATTAAATCTATGCTTAATTAATACCCTATACCAGTAACGAAGTAATTACCTCATACTTTTTAACCAAATAAGTATAACTCTATACACATATCTTAGTTTATACATATCTCTCGTTCTGACTGATTTTAAAATTATGTTAATGTTAATAGAGTCACTAATTAATATACAATTTATTTTATTATATAATCATTTTTATCAGTACAGAAACTAACACTAATTATTGTTATTGCAAAAATCAGTTTACTAAAGGCATAATAATCTACAATCCTCGTCAAAGTTTTTGACCTCTCTCAGTATAGTTGTGCAGAACACAAATTTAGGTATAAATACATATTGTATAGTATATATTATAACATCGAGACAACTTAAAAATAAATAAATGCCAATTTTAGATTCCTATAACATATGTTACCGCCCACTTCCGGTGCCGCTGCATCACATTCAAGAGACGAGACTACAACACGACCGGAACATTGATATTAGCGCCACCATATTATAAATATACATCGACACTAGCGCCAACATATTAGAGACACACATTGATACTAGCGCCGCCATATTAGAGAGACACATTGACACTAGCGCCACCATATTAAAGATACATAAATAATAATTATTATTATATAGATTTTTATAAGACAGATTGATCATTATTAATAATAGTATATTCTTTGACTTCATAGTTTGGCTATGAAAGGCAAGATGTCGCTGATCTACATGTTGGGACAGATTAGTGAACACATTAGAGATACATAAATAAGGATAATTATATAAAATTGTTGTATAGCTTAAAGAACATTAATTTGTTCATACTTTATTATTTTTGTGTTACTTCAATTATTTTGCGGAATTATGTATAAATAGTAATCGCTTTGACTTATATAGATGGACCTTTAAAAGGCAAGATGTCTGTGATATCTACGCATTCTTAATATATACAAAGTATTGTAAGGCGAAGCTCTGACCAAATAAATAGTGACAGTATCTACGAAGTATTTATTGCCATTCCTGAATGCATCGACAATATGCATGATTAGTGTAATACAATACTTTAAGATCATTTAACTTTGTACTGTAATAAACTATTCATTATATATGCAAACTCGAACTTATGGCAATATTCAGAGCGGCCAAAAAGATTAACGAAAACTGTACCTTTAATTCTGTTTATAATAAATATTACGTTACACACTTTCCAGAAATACTATTAGAACCATTTTTAAAAAAGTATGGTAGTCGTAACTACGCTTCTGGGGTTATAAAGATAGCGTCAGCTCTGGGTAACAGACAATTATTCTGTGGACCCGATGATTACGGTAACAAGGTAAATAGTTTCTATATATTTATGTTCTTTTTTTATAAATTACTACATAATATCAATATAGTTATTTATATACTCAATTTTTCCAAGATGTATACATAGATCTTGGAATGTTTTAACAATTGTGGAACATTTACGAGTAACCTAATTTACTTATCATCGAGTATCTTGGCGGTTCTTCTCGATGACTGAGTTGTTTTCCGGACCGAACCGGTGGTAGCTTTGACGTTCATAAGCGCCCTCTTAGGGCCTACTTGAATAAAGTATTTTAAATTTTGTTTAATTTTATTCTGTTATAATCGGTTGTAAACATTGTTTACATTGATCTTTTTTGATGTTATTATTGTTAAAATTGATGATAAAATGAGTGCTTTAAGCTTAATTTTAACGAAAAAGGAAACAGGTAGCTTAGAAAATGCTGGCAGGGTCTCATACCTTGTGCTTTGTAGTACAAAACAAAAAAGAAATAAAGCGAGAGTAATTTGAATGGCATAAAACACAAGGTAGTAAGTAGTTTATTAAATACAGAGTATAAATACTTGTTGATATTTATTAAAATAATTTAGGTTGAAATTTTCTTATATTAAACTATAAAATTGTATTAAACTTTTTTAAACTATAAAATTGTATTAAACTTTTCATCTGAACCTGTGAACTAGTATTTTCTAGATCGTTATTGCGACGCACCACCAAATATCATATTGTCGCCGCATTTTATTTGAATGTAAGTTAATTAAATACTAAAATAAAATATAAAAATGTAATTACTCATCCGTAATATAAATGAATTTAACTGATAATTATTAAAAAATACTGTTAAGAATTGTAAATTGTATCCAAACCTCTTAAAGCTTTTGCTTTATTTTTTTCTAGCTCACCATTTATATCATTTCATATTGTATCGACTCCACTTCGGTTTACGATTGTAATGCTCGGAGTTAAATGGAACGGGATATCTCGTGGTCGTGATAGCCGTGTGCTTAGTAGAATGCACTCATAGAAATATTTAATTTCTTTATATATCATTCACTAAATATATAACTGAACAATTCGTTTTTGAATTCATTATAAAGTTGTGACATATATGTACTAAGTTGATTATTTCTTTTAACAATGAATAAGGCAAAGAATAAAAAGTGTGTGTGTGTACTTAGGTACACGCGTTAGAAGTTATACTTCTTTGGCGTAACAAGATAAAAATCTTTTCAAAAGTTTTATCTTTTGCCTTATTCTACGTTTGTAGAAAAAACGACACGAGAGGGGAGGGGAGGTGGGCCTCCGGCGCTCTCACTGACCGATCGAAACGCAACAATGCAAGCACTGTTACTTCACGTCTGTTTTCTATGAGAGGGTGGTACCACCCCGAGCGAGCCGACCCATAGTTTCAGAGTGATTTACGTATGACAATTGGAAGTCAGTGTTGTTGTTACGATTAGCACAAAAAGTATGTTAGAAAAGCGTTGAAAAAATAGTTTATAAACAGTTCTTCACGTATTCCTTAAGATATACGATTGTTAACGTCTCCAGGAGTTCCCGTTTGTTTCGTATCAGCGATTATCAGACCCAACAGTGTTCGTGTCAGGCGGTTACCTACACATCAAGCCGACACTGCAGCAAACTCTACCCGGCTTCAACAACGAATCCATATACTCCGGTATTCTTAATTTGTTTAGTGGGTAAATGAGTTTATGTTATCGAATATATTATATCTTTAACTATGTCTAAGTCAAAATAAACTTTAAGGGAGAGTTGGGGCTTCAAGTTCCCATTTTTAAATGACATGAAGTTTCACTATGAAAATTAATGATTTAATATTTAACATGCGTAAATATTGAACAGATGCTTATCGTGTTTTGTAATATTATTGTCACTTTTATTAATACTAGATACTTTTATTAATGATTATAAAAAAATCCTTGACAAATTACACACCAAAACGTTCGTCATGAAAATCCTTTGTCCTTTATCCACTGGTGAAAACCGCATAAAAATCCGTTCAGTAGTTTTTGAGTTTATCGCGAACAGCCAGACAGACAGACGCGGTAGGGGACTTTGTTTTATACTATGTAATGATTATATTAATTGCTTTTTTTATACAAGGACATTTTTGACAAATTCCAGAGTGGAACATTCAGCCCCGCTTTGGGGCAAGGTGTTCCACCTTTGGGGAAAACTGTTCCGCTTAAATAATATGATACTATAACGCCAGAATAACGTAGGGTTTCATGGGAGTGTCTCAAATGGCTGTCATATTTGCACCTAATCTGACGCTTTCACGACGCACTTGTCTATGTATTGCTATCTATTTTCTTTACAAAATTATTGCTGTCGGAACAACTTACCTGCGGAACTTCTAATCTCACTCTCCTCTATATTTCTTTATGCTACCTCCATATATCTTTATATATACATTTCTTCTATACGTGTGTATGTCAAAAACTCCTCTTAAACGGCTGGACCGATTTTGATGAAATTTTGTGTGCGTGTTCTAGTGGATTTGAGAATGATTTATATTGGACCCGGTAGGTGACGCTGCGGTTGACTTTTAGGATATTTTTTTATCATCAAGGCAGGACAACGTCCGCCTGGCCCGCTAGTATATTTATACGAGTATATAGTTATTATTCTAAGCCTTCGATTTATCATGTAATACGTAGGGATAAACTACCTACCTAGTGGCAAGAGATCTTTGCGAATGAGCAGGAGCATTCGATGAAGTAAAACATGGTTAGGAAACCATGGCATAGTGGTAGAGTTGTTTCTAAGCCCGCCTGGCTCACCTTCAAATTAAAAATCTATGCCAATAACCTATGGGAATGTTCCGACAGCTACTAGAGACACATTTCCTCCAACATTAGTGTGTATTTAACTCTGTATGTACAAAGAATAAGGATTTGAAAATGTATTCGGTGTAATAAAACTTTTGATTTGCTATTGATATTTCAACATTATTTATAACCTTATAATATTATATATATTATACATCACTAGTATCACGTCTGCGTGTATAAATAAAATATACTATTATTATTTGACTAATATTGCAATATGGCCGACGCGCCGGCGCCGTAACTCGTTGGCATAAAAACACAGTTTGTAAAATGTTTTAAATTACGTATTGTTTCAATAAAATACAATTAAAGTGTGATTTTTTATAGAGCTATTTAAAGAGTAACTTAATAAATATGCAGGCAAATTAATTAAATAAAACCTCAAACTAAAATACGTAACGTTACGGTACGTGGTAGAGCCACGCTGAAGGTTTTTCTGGTTTCAGCATGAATGGTTCGGTTCGCCCGGGGTAGTACCACCCTCTCACAGAAAACCAACGTGAAGTAACAGTGATGCATTGTCGCGTTTCGATCGGTCAATGAGAGAGCCGGAGGCCCCCCTCCTCTCTCCTCAACCACTTCCCTTCCCCCTCCACCCCCAAACACAGGCTGGCAACGTACTTGCGACTCCCGTGGTGCTTGCAAGTGTCTATGGACGGTGGTAATCCCTTAACATCAGGTGACCCACCTGTTCGTTTGCCTCCTATTGTATAATAAAAAAACACGCTAACGTTGCAATAACACGATGCGTTTACTCTAGTACGTAGTACATACTAATTACTATATTATTTAGAATGGAACAATGTCGTACCTCTAACTTGTCGAATTCATAATGATCAAGGTTTTTCATTTACTTTTTTCACATAGATGAGTATTGTAGATATAATTCCCAAAAAACACGTCTTCACACAGTTATGTCATGTCGCTAGTGTACTTTGTAGAGATCGCCTGATCAGCGTTGCAAATCCATCAGTGCATTCCAGCAAAATACTTAAACAAAGTATATTTTTTGCAGTTGTACGTCATCAGCGGAGACGTGTGTGAAACAGGCCTCGGGGGCTGATATCTTACCGCCCATAGTAAGCGGAAGGATAACAACAAAAGCATTCATGTTCACCTATGGAACTGTTGAAGTGAGAGCCAAGCTCCCTCAGGGAGACTGGCTATATCCAGGTAAAAGCTTAATATAGAACTGCTACGGATTTTAATTACATCATGAATTAAATCTATGCTTAATTAATACCCTATACCAGTAACGAAGTAATTACCTCATACTTTTTAACCAAATAAGTATAACTCTATACACATATCTTAGTTTATACATATCTCCATATATATCACCATCATATTTGATGGTGGTAGAGCCACGCTGTGATGGTGGTAGAGCCACGCTGAAACTATTACTGGTTTCAGCATGAATGGGGTCGGCTCGCCCGGGGTAGTACCACCCTTTCACAGAAAACCGACGTGAAGTAACAATGCTTGCATTGTTGCGTTTCGTTCGGTCAGTGAGAGAGCCGGAGGCCCATCTCCCCTCCCCTTTCCTCTCTCCTCTCCCTCTACCTCCCCTAACCCTTCCCCCCAAAGGGTGGCAACGCACTTGCAACTCCTCTGTGTTGTTAGTGTCCATGGACGGTGGTGAACACTTAACATCAGGTGACCCACCTGTTCGTTTGCC
>MU160313.1:0-27697 GCA_015888305.1 Antheraea pernyi | reverse complement strand
ATCATTATTAATAATAGTATATTCTTTGACTTCATAGTTCGGCCATGAAAGGCAAGATGTCGCTGATCTACATGTCGAAACAGATTACTAACCATATTAGAGATACATAAATAAGGACAATTATATAAAATTGTTGTATAGCTTAAAGAACATTAATTTGTTCATACTTTATTATTTTTGTGTTACTTCAATTATTTTGCGGAATTATGTATAAATAGTAATCGCTTTGACTTATATAGATGGACCTTTAAAAGGCAAGATGTCTGTGATATCTACGCATTCTTAATATATACAAAGTATTGTAAGGCGAAGCTCTGACCAAATAAATAGTGACAGTATCTACGAAGTATTTATTGCCATTCCTGAATGCATCGACAATATGCATGATTAGTGTAATACAATACTTTAAGATCATTTAACTTTGTACTGTAATAAACTATTCATTATATATGCAAACTCGAACTTATGGCAATATTCAGAGCGGCCAATAAGATTGACGAAAATATTTGCCGAGACGTATTTTTCGCGCCGACCCTTTATCTAGTTATTATTGATCGAAGATAGAAACGAATGAATACTTGTCCTCTATATTTTATTAATTCTTTACTTCCGCGTGTTTTTCATTTAAAAATCCTAATTATTGTGTTTTTGTATATACTAAAAAACAAAAGCAAGAAATGTTAAAAGTCCTATTTCTTTGTCCAAAATTAAACACATAACTTCCATAACACTATACTGTTTAAAATCAAAACAAAGAAAAAGTTCATTGTCGATGAAACCAATTACACCCGATACATTAAATTACACTGCTACGTTTTGCATCTTTTCTAGCAGTATTACAAACAGCGAACCATAGTGATTTTATAAGTGGGTTACGATTTTGCTTTTACCTATATACAATTTAGCTTTTAGAATAATATAGTTTGATTTTAGATCGTATAAGTCTATCGGTTGACGGTGAAGAGTGGGCTCGAGTGGATCCAGCGGTGAACGGTCTCCGCGGTCGGTTCGATAGATTCTGTAATCTACCGCATACATTGCTGACCATGGGCTCAACGATGGCGCCGTTTGATGACCACGTTAGTATAAATTCACTTTAATTTAAAACCTACTGCAATCCACTTATACACTTGTGATCATCAATTACTGGCACCGACCTAACCTTTAAACTTCATGTACACTATATAGACTATTTCCAACTTTAAAACCGTACCTCTGTCATCAACGTTTCTCGGTCAAATGTGGTCAGTAAACCTTCCTTATAGTTCCACATTATTAGGCAGTAAGTGTCCAGTTGTTATATACAACATGGTAGTTCAAATATTAAAACTATAAGCTATATAATGCTATAGATTTACCATAGTGATTCTTTTGCCGAAATACTTTGATTGCATTATCCGTATGTGCTACCACGGAGTTATCAACCTTTCTTATATTTATGTTCCAGTTCTACATAACATTTGGAGTAGCGGCCGGCAGCATATCCGAGTTCAAAGACGGGTTGTACACGGCAGGTGGTAAAACTAAACCATGGCGCAATCAGGCGCGTAAAGCTATGTTACATTTCTGGGAAAACATGGACTCGTGGTACACAACGTGGAACCGGCCAGAACTACTTGTGGACTACGTAAAAGTTGTCGCCCTATGAAAATAATTTAGCCCTATTACTATTAAATTTTATAAAACAATAATAATGTCTTTTATTCCTTTAAGATACTGTACAGCTAATATTTAAAAATTATGGACTTTACCTTTTTTATATACCATACCATACCATACCATATTATATACTGGAAGTCTATTAATCTTTAACTATATCCTGAACTTTTTAAATTTCTAAAAAAACGGGGATCGGTTGGGGCAAGATCTAAACAGCATGTTTGGTAATGGAAAGTTTGCCAACATTCATATGACTACATACATACTCATATTTACATAGGCATAGTAAAGTCCAATCAAATTAAATGAATTCATAATGAACAAGTTTTCAAAGGAATATTTACAGGAATAAAAATATGCAATTCCTTCTCGTAGAAGGATACTAGATGTTAAAGCACATTGATAAACATAGTGATTCTTTGGAAGATTAAAAAACAAGAGTGTGGCCAGCCATTTTGTACCTTCTTACGTAAAAATAAAATGTATCTACGTGTTTGTATTACGTTCATCTTTCGACGAAATCTATTTTATATTAATTATTATTGATATAAACTGATCTAAGCTGCAGTTATATTTATGTACCTATTAGCTATATAGTGTATTTATGATAGGAATCGATATATAGTAAATGTTTGTGTAGTTTAATATAATAATAATGTGTATTATTACTAACATTCGCTCGTATTAATGTAGGTAGGTCACCATCCCTCAATAATATATTTTTTTCTTGATGTAAGGTATCCTGTGTCCTTATCTATACTTCGCACACGTGTAGACAACATTTCATAATGATTGGTTAAGTAGTTACGGCGTGAAAGCGTAACAAACAAACAAAGTCATAAACACATTTATAATATCTACTAGTTAGGATTGTTACAATAAATAATTATAATATCTACCTATTCTTACAACTACAGTATTCCATGTTAGAACAACACAATATGTATTTTATTCTTTTGAACATCGGCGAAGTTTCAGCTGCGACGATCAAACAATATAGGCAATGTGATATACTTTTCACATAGTCTATCAATAAAGCGGCCTCTTTGTCCATGAATTATCAAATAAACAATTACAATCGCCAGCCGACCGACTAAGAATCAAATTATAGTGGAAAATAATTAGTTACTATACTGGATTTATTGTGTTAATTACAAACATTGTTAAATAAACTATGCTCTCTGAGATATAACTACATACAGTTATTTGTTTAAATTTATTGGTTAAAAATTGTTTGTGTGTTAGAAAGAATCGTGATCTTGATACCGATACTAGAGAACATGTATCAGTGTTGTCAATAAGGTTCGAATTCGACTTAATTGCAAGACCGCAAGGGTCTTGCGGGTTCAGTCTCGTCTTGCGCAAGTCTTACAGTGGTCAGTCTTGGTATTGGTCTTGCAAAATCGCAAGAACAAGACCAAGACAGATTTTCTACTTCAGTTACAGTTGTAATGCGGTTTGAACTATTGAACAATGGTGGCACGACTCTACACTCACAAGCAGCTTCTTTTGACTGAATTTCCGTTTACGATATGGTTTAATATACAATTAGTGTTGCGGTTTGAACTATTGAACAATGGTGGCACGACTCTACACTCACAAGCAGCTTCTTTTGACTGAATTTCCGTTTACGATATGGTTTAATATACAATTAGTGTGACGAAAAATATAAATATGTGTTGTTTCTCCACAAAAATACTCTTTAAAATGTTTGAAATGAATTGTTAAAATGCTAAATAAATCAGAATGGAACATTTTTCTTCAATTAAAGCCCGAAGAGGTGCTCATGAATTTCAAAACAACGTTTCGTAAAACAACCCAATCATCGAGAAAAACTGGTAAGAAACTCGACTGGGTTTCATCTTTTTGACATATTTTTAATAATATTTTTTAATAGAGAGAGGTGTTAATTACAGACATCAATCACCATCATCCATATATTGATACACCCTATAATCGCCTTTTGACACAAAAGGCGCTTTTCAGTGTTCTTTATGCAACATGACATATTTCTATAGGGGCTAAGCAGTCATTATAAAATTGAATAAAAATAACTTAGAAATAATACCGAATTAAGGAGAAATAACTAAATTAAAATACAAAAGGATTAAAGGATGCCCGCAATTAATTCAGATAAAGTAGGAAAAATGTAATACCATTTACGTGCGAATGAAGTTGCGTACACCAACTAGTTCAAAGAATAATTTCGGTAGCTTGAAAACTTATAATGAAACATTAAAATAGTAACATAATAACTTTATAGTTAGCCTCCCAGTGATATCTTCAAATGAATCAAGTTATACAGACCATCTCATCTCGGACATGCTTTTTTTATATAGTCGTAACTTTGCAAGTTTATAGTAGTATCATAATGGCTGCGAATAAGTTAGGACGTGTGTTAACACTGGCTCTTCTTTTAAAACTATCCCTGTGCCAAAATGAAGTGCCCGATGTAACAATAGAAGTGTTAAAGCCTAAAGGATTCAGAGCATCTATACCCGGTAAGTAATAAACATAAACCTGTCCACGCAAGACCTTGAACTTCGAGCCATCTTGTGTTGATAATTTTAAGTACAACTATAGTCGATCAATACTAATGATTTTTATGTAAATGTAAATGAACGGAACCAATGGATACATTCTGAGGATTAATATACTGTCAAAAGATGTTTTGTGGTCTCCTATTATTTATTACAATTGACCTTAGATTTTTCAAGGCGTTTAAGCTCATTTGTAGCCGAATATGCTTTTCTTTGTAGAAACGTTTATAAGTACTAATATTCTGTAATGTAGTGGCTTTTATTATTCGTCATAATCTTGCGCTACTTGTAGTTTATACTGTGTAATATTTATGGCATCTTGAATAAGGTCTCAGTTTCATATAGGTCTAGTATTCTTTGTTAGTCGCAGTCATTGCACTGATTGATAAATATAATGCTTTACAAAATTGAAGCAAGCCGATCTTAGTCACACACCTCACTCTTCTCCCTGACGTAGCAAATCAAATACTAGATACAGCAGGTTAGTTATTGAGTAGAAACGAAATGGATGGGAAATAATACATACCTACCATTGAACGTAAATTCTGAGAAATCACAAAAACTCAGGGCTGTGATTAGGGAAAACTCCTATATATTCTAATAAAATAGTTACCATTTTACACTTTCTTAATAATTAACCAATTAATAATGACTTTTGCCTTTGAAAATTTGGAAGAACGGCTTCAAATAAGCAGTCTATGATTTAAGATAATGCTGTTTTCACAGATGTTCCCAATTTGAGACTGTTCATGTTCCAAGGGAACATCAATGAGCCTATAAGGAAGTATTTTCCTGGCACCTTATCCGCTGAGGTGAGGCAGTCGACAAATGGAAGGTGGGTATACGAAGACAACAACGTGGATCTGAAACCTGGGGACACAATCTACTATTATGTATTAATATCAATAAATAAGCATAGCCATTTTATAGACAAATTGACCTATAAAGTCACAGGTTTGTACAATTTTCTTATGAATATATGAATTTTGCAGAAATTATTCACAAAATAGAATATTGCAATGCCGATAGTTCAGTGCCCTGTCAAAAATAGTTATCCTTTCCAAATCGTGTGAAAAGCATGAGGTTTATAATGTCCCTTTGATATAATAAATGCGAACGTAAGTTTGTTTGTTTGGTCCGCTTTCACGCGTTGATCACTGGTCTGATCTTGAAATTTTGTATATACATTATTAGGTGCACAGAAAGGGATATACGGTACTTTTTATCCAAAAAGCAATATACTATCTCCGAGGAATAGGCCAAATCAACATTAACACAAGCAAAGCCGCGAACTAAGACTAATAACATTTAAAAAAGAGACCATTCGATTTTAGAATATATCATTTGTAAGTAGTGTAATTTAGGAGAACATTTTTTGTACCAATGAAGATTTTGTAATGTTTGACAAAAAGTGCTACCCGAGAGTTACATAGAGCTATATTTGAAGACACTTCTATATTACCATAATACTACTATTATTTACTTTATATTATTTCAAACTGAAGGAAATTCGATACACATTTTTCAAAGCAATGTCGGAACTTTTCACTAGTTCATAATTATTGCCTAATTGAAAAAAAGACACTTATAGAGGAAACAAAACAAAGAGGAAAAAGGAAAAACTGGTGATAGAGTAGTTTGATCAAAAGAATATATATTTTTTGGAATTCGCGTTTATTTACTAATTTAAATTAGTAACGCTATTGGCTGACGATGAAGGAAAATATCGTGAGGAAACCTGAACCTGAGGATTGTTTTTGTAGTGCCGCCGAAAGTGGGAAAATATACAACTGTTGATTTCGCGGAGTTTCTCGGAGAGCTGGCGTGATGATTGTACCTTCGGAAAGAGATCTATGCCCCTATGACTCTTATAAGCTGACGATAATGATGGTAATATAGCGCACAATTAATTAGCTCATTAGACAAGCTAATAATACGCGTCAAATTACAAAATATCAATGGTTCCATAGAATGAATTGATTATACCAAGACAAAAAACTTGTCCTTACATATTACCAGTACATCTTCGTTATCTAAAGACTGGAATATATTTTAGTGTGAACGTATTTTGATAATGTATGTTTCAATTTAATTATCTGTAAGTTAATGTAGGTACGGAACCAGAAATTAAACCACCGTCAGTACAGTCAAGCGCCGAAGCTCCTCCAAGACGTCTATGTAAGCCAACGGTGAGCACGGTACGCGGTGGTAGAGCTTGCGCTGGTGACGTGCTATTCGAAGATAATTTCGATGCATTAAACGAAAATGCCTGGCAGATTGAACAGTTCATACCCGTTAATAATCCGGTAAGTAATATTTTATTTGCCGTTGTGGACTGAGACTACTGGAATTGGAAAGGAATCCACATCGTAACGTGTTTGCTAATTTAAAATTGATAGATGAGATTAGGAAGGCAGAAACTAGAAAAACGCGTATTAGTCCATTGTTAAACATTGTCCATAAGTATCTTCTAAATAATGCTTATGCATTCGATCGTCAACATTCAACCTTTAATTACCCCACGAAGATTATTGCATCATCTACTGAAAAAAACATTCCAAATTCCATTGTTTCATATTTCTATAGAACACGTGTAAATTCATTTATTCATTTGTACGACTAGATCTTGCTTGCGGCTTTGCTCGCGTTAGTGTAGATTTGATATATCGGAAATAATATATTTTTCGACATAAATGGCACCCTATGTTCTTTTCTCTGATTCTAAGAATGTTTATGCAAAATTTCATTCCAATTAGATGTTGAGGTGTGAAAACGTCACATTCAAACAAACTCACGTTCGTATTTATGCTCGCGGCTTCTCCTATGTTAACGTCTCGGGAATAGTCCCGTTTTTTGATCAACGGTACCCTATATCGTTTTCTGTACTCTTGAGAATGTCTAAGCAAAATCTCATGATGTACCATTCACTAGTTAACGCGTAAAAGCACAGCAAGCAACCAAACTCACTTTCGTATTTATTAGATTCGTTTGGATTTTTTGAACACATCCAAAGAAATTAAACTGATCACGTTTAACGTAATATTAATAAAGGTCCCTAAATAAAACCTTATATCGATTATGACTCTTCTACCTTATTTCAATGAAATAGTTAATTCATTGTATATAAAAATAAATTGTAGTAAAGTCAACACGTAAAGTTTGTAACATAAATGATTGATTGATTTTATGCTATAAAATAAAATATTAATACATTATATGAAATATTATGAGATAGATGCGCGAAACATGTTCCAAAAATTACGTTTAAATATAAGGCCGTATCGACCTTCAGAAACTTGTTTTATTAAACTTTTTAATTCGAATATTCGTATATCGTTTTTTTGTGTCTATATAGATACTAGTGCTTGCACACGATGCCGTGTGGTGTTACCTAAGAGTGTCTAGTTATGTTATCCCTAGAAATTATATCAACTTGCAGTAAAACAGCATACTTCATGTTTATTCCTCTTATAGAATATATCTCTATGCTATAAGATCTTGGATATATTAATAAATGACAATTACGCATGTAGATAACCTATAGCGGACCTCTAAATATAATGTTCTGATTAAAGTGTGTATTGGTATTGACTTGTAATGACAAGGAAAAGAATAATAAAATAGCGATTTATTGCAAAATCAAAAGAGGTTGACTTTAAATATTAAACAAAATTGTATGATGTACTTTGCGGCGTACGTGAGTGGTTTTTGTTTGGTGTTAAAATAAAAAAATAACCTATTTTACACATCTATACTAATCTATACTAATATATAAAGCTGAAGAGTTTGTTTGTTTGTTTGTTTGGTTGAACGCTAGGATCTCAGGAACTACCAGTCCGATTTGAGAAAGTCTTTCGGTTTTAGATAGCTCATTTATCGAGGAAGGCTATAGGCTATATATAATCACGCTAAGACCAATAGAAGCAAAATAGAGGTCGCACTCGTTCTTTCCAATCAGCGCCTCTATATTACGAGTTTCGAACTAATATCTGTTGGTTGTAAATGTACATTTATAGCTATGTATGTTGTGTATGTATGCGTAAATAGTATACACGTTTTTAACCATTTTTATTTGTAATGAATATATTCATCATAAGACAAATCTAAATCCAAGTATGTATATGCAATAGTCAATGTTTATAAGTAGATCCGGAGATAGATAAAAAAAATTGTGGGAGGCAAGAAAATTTAAGGGAGCACACTTTCGTAACAGATACGTAAACAAAGTGAACGAAAAGAAATATTTGAAAGTTGTCAGTTTGAAATGTCGAAATTAATTGTCATCCACCATCATTTGTTATCAAACTTGCCAAAAAATATATATAACAGTGCCATCTAGAGAGTGGATTGATAACCAAAAATAGACGAGCCTTTTCCTTACAAATCCGATTCTGAGAAGTAAAAATAGCGTGATCTTGCCCTTTATATGCTGAATTCCAACCAATGACGTTTCACAGCAGGGTGAATAATGAACAGCCGATAACTTCAACCAATAGGTTTGAGGCGTTTGCGGTCATTAGTAATTGTCATTAGCGCGGTATCGCAAGTCAAAAGTAGCTCCCCCGATACAGCTCCAATATGGTGGCGCTAGTAATGTTCCGGTAGCGTTGTAGTCTCGCCTCTCGGGTGTGTCGTAGCTGTACCGGACGTAGTTATTAACACGTTTGAACTTACTCAAATAATAGAATGTATAAATTATATATATATATTACTTTGCAAAAAAATTACATATACACTACTGAACACAGCTATATAGCAAATACGATGCGGATGGGCCGATGCCTCCACACGAGAATGACCCACGCTCACGTTTCGCCACGCCCTTCACAGGCCAGCTCCTCCCATATATCTGGTCAGGTCGAGCTCCTCCGCCACGTCGGAACATGTTAGGTCCAGTCCACCAAGAACAATCAAATACAACGTTAACAGATACAAAAATTCAACACTGGTATAGTTATCACGAATTATTCCTCGTGCCGTAGATGTTACTTGCTCAACTGTTTGAGCGAGAATCCCCGAACAATTTTTTTTTCTCGAACTGATTACCCTATTGACTTAGCATTAACAGCTTCACCGGACTACATCCCCGAACGACTCGGCCGACTTTCCTCTTATAGCATTCAGTCAAGTTACGAACGGCCGATAACTTTCGACCAATGGCGACTCAGCTCATTAGTAACTCCCCCGATGTAGTCAATAGTACGGAAAATGCCAACAATATTATGATAGTATATAATCTTATAAAAGCAGTAGATAATATTATAAAATGATCAGATATTATGATATTTGAAAAGAAATTGTTTATCAACTAACTTCATGGTGTGTTAACAACGGCGCGCACAACTTCTGTTTTAAGCCCAAAAAAATTACTCTCAACAATCTCTCCTAATGTACCAAAAGATGTTTAGAAAAATTGTATTGATATATTTATTTTTATATATGTGTCAATAATAATAATATGTCGCCGCAAAAGTCGGTTCTACCGTCAAAAAGTATTTGTACTGACATAAATATTACGCGCTACTCTTTAATGCGAAGCAAGCCTATAAGAGATGTAGCGAAAACCAGCCCCAGAAAACCCATTCGAGTCGTCGTAATTTCTAAAATACACCATCGAGACGTGAATAAATTTGCGTATAAAAACTAGAAGTCTGCGTTCTTGTTACTAGAAATGCTCAGAAAATATAGTTGATAACTAATTCTCCACCACTCGTTAAAATCTATAATTGCTAACGTCTCCAGGAGTTCCCGTTCGTTTCGTATCAGCGACTATCAGACCCAACAGTGTTCGTGTCGGGCGGTTACCTACACATCAAGCCGACACTGCAGCAAACTCTACCCGGCTTCAACAACGAGTCCATATACTCCGGTATTCTTAATTTGTTTAGTGGGTAAATGATTTTATGTTATCGAATATATGTCTTTAACTATGTGTAAGTCAAAGTAACTGTATATTTCTTTATGTTACCCCATATATGCTGCATTATTATGTACTAAATAGGGATTAAATAGTTAGCATGTTCGGACGCCGCGTCGTTCGATGTAGGTTCGAAACGTTGCCAATGATCAAGAGCTTTCGGTGTAGGAAAACATTGTGATAAGGTTTTTCCTAAACCCATCAGGCTCAGGAAACAGTTAAAAATATGTGCTGACAACCTATGGGAGTGATTCAGCAGCTATTACAGAACCATTCGCTGTAGGTATAGCGACTCAAGTATGAATCGACTGTAAAAACTGCAATACAATATTCTATTTTCCTTTATATTGGTCCTTTTACCCTTTATTTATTTTACAGCTTAATCATATCTTTGATTATTTATCATTAGTAACACGTCTGCCTATATAAACCAAAAAAATACTCTTTGGCTAACATCGCATTGTAGGCAAACTTGGCCGCCGCCGCTATGACTCGTTGCCATGAAATCACAGTTCATTATATATTTGAAACTACATATTACTTGACTATAATGTATAATATATGGTAATTCTGATGAATAATTACTATTTTATTTTATGTTGACTTGTTTCAATAGTACTCCAGTGAACTTGAAGGCAAATTAATTAAATAAAACTTCAAATTCAAATACGTAACGTTGCAATAACCACATGGCATCAACTAAGTTAGTGCGTATACACTCCAACGTTGCAAAGAATGTGATGCGTTTACGTCTAGTACGTAATAGGTACATATGAATATATTATTTAGACTGTAACAATATTGTACATGTATCTTGTCGAACAATAATTAATTATTGCCTTTTTTCACGTAAATGAGTATTATGGACTAGTTGTGCCTGCGACTTCGACTCTATGGGACCTTATATATAAAACAGTATTAATAAAGTCATTTGAATGTATTAAGTCCATTTACTTATCTGCTTTTCTCTCGTTATTACGCCGTGTCGTCATTCAAATTACAATAACTTTTGTTGTTGTTGTCTGGTTTTATTGTGAACTTTAGCAGTGATGCGTGTTCATACAAATATACAGATATACAGAAAGTACCGACACAATTCACATACAGATATAACTCCCAACTAAAACGTTGTCACAAAGTTATGGCAAGTTGCTAGTATACTTCGTAGAGCTCACCATACAAATCTATTATCGAAATCCATCAGAGTGTTTTGGTGGTTGCACTTAAAGTAAACTCCTTTATATGTTTTCCCGTAAAATACGTAAATAATGGATAATTTTTACAGTTGTACGTCATCGGCGGAGACGTGTGTGAAACAGGCCTCTGGGGCTGATATCTTACCGCCCATAGTAAGCGGAAGGATAACAACAAAAGCATTCATGTTCACCTACGGAACTGTTGAAGTGAGAGCCAAGCTCCCTCAGGGAGACTGGCTATATCCAGGTAAAAGCTTTATCTAGAACTATTACGACTACGCATTTGAATCGCCTTATAATGTCATAGAAAATAAATATAATTGTAAACAAAAGTTATACACTTAGACTGCGTTCCACTAGACGCTCACAACGCTCACGCTCACGACAGCGAGTTTTCCCGTTCCACTTACGTGCGGGCGTTACAATCGTACACCCAAGTGGAACGCATAATGGGGCGTTGTGAGTGTTCAGGTAAATAATACAAATGGCGATCTAGAAATAATAAAGCAAAAACTTTAAGAGGTTATGTCCTAACAGTGAATTGTTATATTTAATTTTAGTGCGGTATTTAATTAATTTGCAATCAAACAAAATAAGAATGTCTTCTGAGGCAACAGTAGGCTATTTTATATAGTTATATGTTATATAGTTAGGTGATAATTGTATGATTTATTGAACTATGTTTTATAAAAGTGTACAAATGATATATTTTTCTTATTTAACTTTATTTATTATAAAATCATAAAATATATTTTTTGGGTTAAATAAAAAATATTAAATTATTATTAAGTGATTATAAATTAATTTCCTCTCAGAAATTAGGGATTGCAAACATTTTTAAATAGAATTTAAAATTATCCAAATTTAATTAACATATTTCATGTAAATATATTAATAAATTTCATTGATCCATTAAATACAATACGCTATTCAATATAAATATTCTTTTCTGCATCAAATAATGACATTTTTACGGTCGCCATCTTTATTGAAAATCCCGCCAATTTTGTCAACGCTCACATCGACCTATCTCCAGACATGTCGTCGCACACTGGGCTGAAAATCGGCTTTCATAGACTTAGGGACTTTTATTTTTAAGTGTCGTTTTTTTTGCTTGGAATAGCTTCGGTATACTGTTATTATACTCATATATTCACTTGAGTTAATTTGGCTTAAAAACTGACAAGTTATATTTTATTTACGAAAAATTTGTATGAAGCTGACATGAAAAATCAGGATATCTCTGGAAGCGCAAAGAAAACCGTAATATCCTTTCATACGGTTATAGTACTAAAAAAAAATCGCAGTCGTGACCGTAATATAAAGTATGACAAAAAATCATAAATAATTAGTACTATAACCGTATGAAAGGATATTACGGTTTTCTTTGCGCTTCCAGAGATATCCTGATTTTTCATGTCAGCTTCATACAAATTTTTCGTAAATAAAATATAACTTGTCAGTTTTTAAGCCAAATTAACTCAAGTGAATATATGAGTATAATAACAGTATACTGAAGCTATTTCAAGCAAAAAAAAACGACACTTAAAAATAAAAGTCCCTAAGTCTATGAAAGCCGATTTTCAGCTCAGTGTGCGTCGTGAGCTTCGCGTGGACGTTTGTTATGACGTCATTAATGACGTTTTCGGCACGACCGTAACGCTCGCGTCGTCTAGTGGAACGACTAAAAAGCTGTTGTGAGCGTTGTGAACGTCTTGTGGAACGCGCCCTTAGTATATACTTATCTGTCACTCTGATTTTTATGAAAATTATGTTAGAGTGAATAGTGTTGCTATCACTATACACTATGGAGTCTATATTCACACTTTTTTTATATCGTAGGAGTCAAACGAAACACTTCACTCACTCCTTCACACACAGTTCAGTTCTTCCAATTAATAATGACAGTTTTTCTGTTTCACATTTAATCAAGTTTTTGTTGAAAGAAGTTTTCAAACGGTGTAATAATCTACCGCTAAGGTTTTAATACATATTACGTCACAATCGTTTCAGAAATACTACTGGAACCATTTTTAAGAAAGTACGGCAGTCATAACTACGCTTCTGGGGTTATAAAGATAGCGTCAGCTCTGGGTAACAGACAATTATTCTGTGGACCCGATGATTATGGTAACAAGGTCAGTCTCTATAGGTATATTCATAACATTTTTTTTTAATATTGCCCATAAGCGGAATATTAAGAAATGCTCATATCTTAAAATACGTATGTCGGACTTTTAGGTCACATTTTAACAGTAAGTGAAACGATAATGTTAGAATTTTGCTTGATAGCGGATATGAGGTTGTTTTTTGAGAGTACAGAATACGGATATCTTAAGAATGTAAATCTAAGGTGTGTGTGATTTTTATATTTTGTGAAAAATATTGTTGTAGCTGTCTTGGAATAAATAATGAAATACATTTCAATCATTTTTAGAAATGTCTGTCTGTCTGTTTGTATGAACACGCATAACTGCTAAAATACTACGTTTACGATAAAACCTCATAAAGAAACTCATAAAGCATATCCTCGAGTAAAATCTTGTCTTGGTTTCATTAAAATCAGTCCATTATATCAATAGTTATTATAATTTAAATGGCGTGTGGACGTATAAGTATGGACTGAATACATTCAAATGGTTTTATTAGTCACAGTTTTTTTTATATTAGGTTCCACGCAGACGGAGTCATGGGCGCAACTAGTGTATATATAAAAATCAATAAAACACGTGGGAATAAATAGTTTATTCAATAAAGGATAAGTATTTGTAAATGTTTAATGAACACATGAAGTTTTAAATTGAAAATATAATGTAAGGGTTATTCTTTGATTTCATTGGATGAAAGTTAATTTAATCTTTAAACAGGTTTAAACAATGCATTACACGTTAATTTGTATAGTAAATGTTTCCTGTGTCTTTTCATGTAGGTGCTGTATGGAGGGCCAGTTATGGACTTCTATTGTCGTGATACATTACTAACAAACAAGGTGAGAAATGATGGATCACAATGGGGCGATGATTTCCACGTGTTCTCAATCAGATGGGCTCCAGGTATTTCTGTAGTTAAATTAAATTTACAATCGGTTTCTATATTCAATACTGTGTATTTATATATGTATATGTATAAAATTAATTGCAAAAATGGAGAATTTGCAAAGTACAAAATTATTATTCATTTTTATAGTATAATCGGAAATTCGGAATCAAAATACTACAAAACTTCATGTGTCCTCTAAGTTGAATTACAAACAGATCTCGTTCATAATTTTTTAATAATTTTCCGTGTTTTACATTTATCACTCGATTTTCATTTTATTTTTTCGTACTACAAACCAAAAACATGAAGTCCGCAAACAAGCAAATTTTTAAAACCCTATTTCTTTGTCAAAATTGAACACAGAACTTGCATTACACTATAAACTTTAACATCAAAGCATAAAATAAGTTCTATATTCAAGAAACAAATTACAACCAATAGATTAAATAAGATTGTTACGTTTTTGCAAACAGAATAACAGGGAACGAACCATACCGATACTATAAGTGGGTTACGTTTTTGTCTTTTATCTATATACATACAGACAATTTATTTTTTTAAATAATAGATCGATTTTAGATCGCATAAGTCTATCGGTTGACGGTGAAGAGTGGGCTCGAGTGGATCCAGCGGTGAACGGCCTCCGCGGCCGATTCGATAGATTCTGTAATTTGCCGCATACATTGCTGACCCTGGGCTCAACGATGGCGCCGTTTGATGATCACGTTAGTATAAAACACTGCGGTAATCGATTAATTTGAAGCCTACGCTTAAATATTTATGTCCATATCTCCTTCAATGATTAGGGTTTAACAAAAAATAATAATCCTAAAATTATGATCGGCTCTTAACTGGGACTACTGAAAAACTACACTGATAGGAAGTTAGCTTGAGGTTACTAAATCGAACATGGTAGTTTACGCGGGAAACCGATTGAAAATCCCCTATACCACTGTGCTATAAATTTACCATGATTTTTTGAATTCAAACTTTTTATAACACGGTAGGAAAAAAATTACACACTGAGGTAAATGATGAGTATTTGTGTATGTATAACTATGTAGAGGTGTCTGTAGTATACCAAAATGAATAGTTGTAACTTGTATAGTTAAGTATTTATATTACGGGACCTCGTATATATAGTTTATGAGCATTCTCATATAAATTAATGCATATAATTAAAGAAGTTTCACTGATATATACAATATTTTTTAATGCGAAAGACTCAAAGATTAATTGAAATATTCTAAAGTACCTTGATCGAGGTACTATCCGTGTGCGCTATCATCGAGCCATCATACCTTCTTATATTTATGTTCCAGTTTTACATAACACTTGGAGTAGCGGCCGGCAGCATATCCGAATTCAAAGATGGACTGTACACGGCAGGTGGTAAAATCAAACCGTGGCGTAATCAGGCGCGTAAAGCTATGTTACATTTCTGGCAAGACACGGACTCGTGGTACACCACGTGGAATCGGCCAGAATTACTCGTGGACTACGTAAAAGTAGTCGCCATATGAAGATAATTTAGTCATAGTCCTTACGATTAAAATACTTAAAACAATAATTATATGTATTTTTTCAAGATAAATAATAATATAAAAAACTATATGAATAATACTTCTTATAATAATAATCATAAATACAGTGGTACAACAAAATAATCCCAAGGAGGGTTGATGTCAGGCAGGCGGCCGGTCGTAAAAATTAAGCCAAATCATGCACCACAACATGACAAACATCTTGTACCGACCCTACTTATGTGGGATAAGGGTAAGAAGATCAATAATACTTCTTCATCGTATTAGGGACTTATAATCCGTAGGCAACTATATGCTGGATATACCCCTGCTGATCTCTGAATACGCCTAAGCTACCATTCTATTTTATTTTTCAACCAATCTTCTATTAGATTATTAATGCTATCACTAAGTACCTACTCGCATTACCTAATGATATTACAAGTTTCTTGGCATCATATAATGAAATAAACGGTCGTCTTGTTAAAACTTTCCAGGGAGTTTTCACGGCAAGTCCGAATTCACGCTCCCTGATATTATTTCCCATCCATTTCACTCGTGCACGATAACCAGGCCATATTACGTAAAATACCCTCAATATTAAACTATATAGAGCCAAATAACGCAAATATATGAAAAAAATAAACCCACTAAATGGCAATCCAAGATCCCACCAAAAAACTTCTAAGCTGCCATTGTAGCACGTGTTATTGGTTGTAAACTGATAGCGTTCAAGTCCGACAACTGTCACGTAATATACCAGTGCAGCAGTTGTTATTAGTGTAAGGTAATCGTAATCAAGCCCGACAACTGTTATATAAGCTGCTATTGTAGCAGTTGTTATTAGTGTAAGCTAATTGCAATCAAGTCCGACAACTGTCACGTAAGCTACCATTGTAGCAGCTCTGTTATTAGTATAAGCAGATTGCAATCAAGTTCGACACCTGTTATGTAAGCTGCCAGTGTAGCAGTTGTTATTGGTTGCGAGCTGATAGCAATCAAGTCGGACAACTGTCACGTAAGCTGCCATTGTAGCAGTTGTCATTAGTGTAAGCTGGTAGCGATCAAGTCGACAACTGTCACGTAACCTGTCATTGTAGCAGTTATTAGTACAAGCTGGTTGCGATCAAGTACGACAACTGTCACGTCCTAACCACCCAAGGAGCTTAAAACGAAAAAACAGACGACTTACGGTTCAGATTACTTTATTTCAACTATGTATTTAAGTCCAAATGTGAACCATTTAATGGTTTAACTATTAATTGATAATTTACTCTGCTGAAAATGTAAAAAAAATAATTCATAAATTTGATTTAAAAAATCATTATTTACAATGAATCATTATTACATATAATCAAAACCAATTGTCGACACAAAAAGATTAATTTATATTATTATTACATAAAATAGTTGTATAAAAACATATTATTAAATTCAAATCAGCAGAATAAACCATACGAATCGTGTAATTTGCTGGTGTGTATAACATTGAAATCTTATATTACAAAGAGATGAATAAAGAGATGACAATTGTCGTATTTATATTACAAAATATCGAACGGGATCCGAAATCGATGACATTATTCTAAAGATAGTTTGAACTATATTATTTTGAACTAAACTCACAACAATGGTATAATTTTCATATGTTCTATACATCTTAGAAAGGGCTGAACCGATATCGACGAGACAGATAAAGGACTTTTCAGTGTAATATCAAGTCGATATTATTACACTTTCCCCCGCGGACTAAACAGTAACGTTAAATTTTAAAAGAGGTCAGATAAATTCGGTAAAAACATAAACGAAGATGCGGACATTAGCTAGTTAAAGGTATAATTAATATCGAAAAACAAACTACACTACCATCGATAACATCCCCCCGAACGACACTATAAAACACTACAAATATTTTGATCAAATTTATCGACAATATTATTCGGTATAATAATTTAGTATACTGTAATAATACAAAAAAAAAACAATCTAGTTACAAAATGCCCTATAACGTCTTATTATCTAGAGAGAGAGTCCAATTCCTCTAAGAGTAGGTTAGACAAACACCAAACTTATATCTAAAGTCGACGTGCTTGGTAAACAGAAATATTGTATTTTTTTTATCTTTAGTTGGCAAGTTTTTAGTCAAACTATAAAAGAGAAAGTGTAGAGTAAAGGGATAGATATACAGAAAAGGCCATAGAGTAAAGACCAAATCTACATTAACGCGAGAAAAAACTAGTAATCCATAAACGTATGTTTCCTTGTACTAACGGTTCCAGTAATCAGATTTTGGGTATTTGGGAATATAAGACTCATGCGTTTTAGCCTGTGTACTCTAAAAATAATATATAAAAAATGAGCTAATAACTGACACAAAATCTATTTTCCCATAACTTGCCACCAGGTGACGCAAGGTGGCAAATTACCTGCGGATGTTAGTTTTGATATAACTATATCATTTATATTAAACGGAAATGATACGAGAATTAAAAAAAACTCATACTAAAAAAATAACTTGGTAAAAAATTGTATACAAAATTAAAAAAAAAAAATATTGCATTTATTAAACTGGCATGTCTAAAAAAAAGTGCAAATACTTTCTGTTTCCCAAACACGAGACAGTTCTAGTAAAAACAGTTATATATCAACGTCAATGTGTTAAAACGCTCACACACTATGCAAAATCCATTCGATATGACTCATAATCACAAAGATATATTACATTCTATCACATCAGTGATTAATATAGTTTCCGAACGATGGCCTTCAAAAGAATATCGATTACTCATATAATTCTACTACTAATCTACTACAAAACTGTCAAAATATTGTGAAACCGTTCAGAAACCATGAAAGAAAAAAATACCAAAGCACTAAATTACAAATGTAATAATGCCTATTATTAGCAATAAATCACACAAAATAAGGTAAATTAAATTCGACTAATAAAACTAAAACGCGGCCAACCCGCCATTGTTTACGTCCGCCATTTTGTTTTATTCTGAATATGGCGTCGGTGAAAATTACCCGCTCGTAGCTTGTGATAGTTTTCTTGAGATTAACCGTTTAATGACGTCACAAATGCTGATATTTCTGACGGGATATATCACGAGATGTGCGTCTAGTGTACTTGTAAACCAATCTAGACAAACAATTACATACGATAGAATTATATGATACTGTTACTAATAAATACAAGATTTACTTTATAGTAATATCAGAATATATAGCTTTGTATTTACTATTGGAATGTCATCAGCGACTATTACTTATTTAATGTTGTATCGTCATTTATCGATAAATTTCTATATGATTAGTGTTTGTATCTGTATTTTTACTAAAAATTATTTGATTGGTACCGTTTTTAATAAGACTTTTTCCAACGATATTCACGGCACTTATCTATGTCCGCTTGCTACGTAACGTCCAAAATGCTTAAAGCAAAAGTTTAACTTTATTGTGTAATTAAAAATTTGATAGCCATCATTTCATAATATTACAAGAGAGACATAAATATCCCTATATAGAATAATATCATGGTGATTAAAATTTTGAAAAGAGAGATAATATCTTTATATTTATGTTAAATGACCTATTTCAATACAACGATAAATATCGACATTAATAATTGTACAACCGGCGTTTTAAGAAAATCCCTTGACTGATAAAATACGGTTGAGTTATTAAATATGCCTGTTATATCCGATTTACAGTTAAACTGTCAATATCGGAGTAGAAATGTCGATAAAAAATATACTTTGTTTGTCGATAATTTTACTAAGCAACGTGTCCGACTCATTCCATAAACAATACCCTCTAGGAATAATAATTCCAGAGGTATATTTATTTTATATCACAGCCAACATTCACTCAAAATATAAGGTAAGCATAGAAATACTTCTAAACATTATTATAGGGTAGAGTACGCGACATCCTACTAAAGTACAATATCGATATTTTGAGAATACATGTTAATTTTTATCGAATAATGTGATTATACATTCCTATTATTATACAAAATATTACATTCATCGCATTATATATGGGGCATTCCACGCCAAATCGGATGGATTGAATTTTTTTTTATTTCCTTAATTTTGTAATATGTTATATTACCCCTCAAAATAGCCCTCCTTTTTTTTATTACCTACTCGTTTAAAAGATTTTTTTTTTGGACATAACATTTTTGTAATTGGTTCAAAATTGATCTCTTTGTTTTATTTTTACGTGGCCTTTGAATAAAAAATCAAAAATATTCCAAACATTTCTTATAAAGATTTTTGAATTTTATTGCTTTAAATCGAGTTATAAACAGTGAATGAATCCCTTCGGATTTTGGGTTCCTCTGATAACTATTTATTTTCGATTTCTGAAAAAATTTATATCAATAAGAGATTTGAAAACTGAATATGTTAACATTTTCAAAAGTCAAAAATAATGTTTTTTTTTTGTCAAACCGTAAATCGATTAGCGTGAAATGCCTATTTTGCTCTAAAAGAAAGTTAAAATTGTTTATAACACACGATATTACTGAAGGAAATGTTGAAATCATCGAAATTACAAAGACGTGACGCAAGCTATATATATATATATATATATACATAGTACGAAAAGCTGGATTATTTTTGGTCAATAATTTAAGTTATTAATCAATTTTCTATATTTAATCCAAGCTACTTACCTAACACTTTATATATATTAGTTAAGCAATGAAATTATACATAAAATGTTTGACAAAACTAAAAAATTTTGTGGTAGAATTAATATTGGTGTTGTATTCAAAAACTGATGTTAAACTTACAAATATACTTTTTTTGGACAATCAAATTAAACCAGAATTGTAAGAAATATGATATTCACACATATATACACAGAGATAGCGTTGATTCATAACGCACTAATGAGTTTAAATAAATCCTACGGTAATCGAGTTTGAAATAATCGACGGTGTAATCTATTTATCAAAATACCCGCGGTACAAAACTTCATAAAGTCCAAAGAAACTTACACAACGACAAAGAAACATCGACATGTATACCGAACGTATGAAAATATCGATAAGCAATATTATCTATCGTCTTACTTAATTTAATCGATATTTTTTAATAAGCCAAAAGTGACAGGTCAGTTATAATGGAATGTATTAATAAAAAATATATCGATGTAATATCGATAGATGTCTCGAGGCTATTAATTTATATATTATATTGTATAAGCAACTGGCGCCATTAAACTGTAATTCAAATTAATAATTTTAACCTCAAACATATCTTTTAATATCTATGGTTATCTTATATCGATACTATTGTATTTTGGTTTCATCATATCGATATAAGTATCGATAATGTTTGAAGGAAAAGAACAATTAATCGATACAGAGTCGAAGTTTTAAATAATAATTTTCGAACAGCAGCATTAAATACAATAGGCCATAGCTACCATAGATTTTAAATAGAAAGACTTTTTTATCGACAAAAAAGAAATTGTATTTATATTAAGAAGGATAATTAAAAATAATATTTTGCATACATTTTTACAAACCATAGCGATTTACGAAGTCAAACTGTATTAAAATAATTTTAATTTATTATCTCTTAAGTATGTCTAAAGTGAAACTTAACCTCATAGTTTTTGTAATGTATAATCATTAAGTAATATTTAATACATACTGTTTATAATACTCACTCTTTTAATAACAATGAAGATTATAAATAATGACTTAGAAATGCGTACAAAAGTTGATACTACTCGCAATAATACTCATATTGGTGATGAATTAAATACCTAAAAATATAATACAAAAAATGAAAATAAGATTATTTACCTATAATTATTGAAATGAAAATCAGTGATCAATTATAGGCCCAAATCAAATTTCTTTATTTTTTTTAAATCTTTTTTTAAATTTCATGTATACCAAATACTTTTTTTTGTTATACATTACATGTGTTCATTTTCACTAAATTTTTTTAATATGAATATTAATACAGACATTAATCAAATATAGCGCTTATATATATAGTATGTATTTATACGACTTGCCTAAGTTATTATGATGAAATATTTCCGCTACACATATATATTATATCTAATTCAATGTTTACATTATTATATCTCGCAGTTTTTTCATTGACATATGTACGTTTTCGAATATAGCTCTAATTTTTTTTTTTCGTTTCTAAGATACACAACATAGTAGAAAAACCTGCGAGACTTTAATGACTAAATTTATAATACGAAGTCGAATCCACATTATACCTTAATGTTAAGTATGAAAGATTAACAAATAAGCGGTCTATAAAGCATACTCATTTACTTTTTAATTAAAAAAAACGTGGAGCCCTATTGTAAATTTCAAAAAGACTCATGTTGAATAACTTAATTATTACAAAAGATTCTCCAACAATAATTTAGTTTTTACGAAAAAGGCCCATGATTTTTTTTGCAATAAAAGAACATTGAGACTAATTTACTTGTAAAGAATCTCGACTTTGTCTCATGTTAGCACAGAGTAAAAAAAACATGTCATCATCCGGGCCATTATATATACTTATATGTAAATTAATTTATTTTCTTCTATAGTATGCTAAAAAATGAGTGATTAAATCAAACGAGATGTATGAACTTTTATTATATTATAATTATATAATCACATATAAAAACGAAACATTTTTTTTCTTCTATACACATAGAAAGTCACTAAATACATTTATTACCCGACGGTAGATCGATAACGCATTACAAAAAATTCGTCTAAAATATCAAAATAGAGTTCATAGGAGATTACTTAATATATCTACAAAGTAGCCGACATAAACTACTCAATAATTTTTTAATAGATAAATGTGATGGTGAGACCAGTTTTCTCGATAAGTTTTCGATAAAAACCTATAATAAACTAATATACAATCGATAATCGTATAATTATAATCGATTAATGAGAATCATCGAACGAATTAAACGAGTATACGATTAACACTAAACATACACTTTCACACTTAAAACGCAAAATCAATAGAGATGAGCGACGCACGATAAATATTACGACAACAATCATTCAAACAAAATAAATTACAGACATATAGAGATATCGATTTTTCCGTCGTAAATAGAGTACGGTCCGTTCGATGCGAGTTCGCACTCGCAACGTTCACTGAAAACACAGCCGGCGTTCGTCGCTTCGCCGACACCGGTTCGCCGAAAAGCGCCCGCGTCGGCGTTAATGTCGGCGAAACTGTCGGCATTAATGTCGGCGAAACTGTCGGCGTTGCTGTCGGCAAATCTGTCGGCGTCGGTGTCGGGGAACGCCCCGCCGCCTCGGTGGGTACTTACAGTGCCTTGCCCTCGGACTTGTGTCATACAAAGTCCATGTCGTTGTGGGCCTTCGTCGAAAACTTGCTGAACGATCGCTTCTTGATGAGCCGCTCGATTAGTTTCTTCACTTCGCTGACTATGAAGACGGTCGATGTCAGGCAAACGAGGAACATTATGTCTGGAAAATACAAAGGACAAAAAAAAATCGATTAATTAGACACACGTCACATAATTTAAGCTCTATCTCCGTCTCGAATTATATCAGTTAGTTGCATTCCTGTTCTCCTTCTATTTCAAGAAACTCTTTTCAACAATCTTTATGTTAGAAAGGTGTCTCACAACGTTACACAAAATTAATTCAAAATTATTTAGGAAAAAGCAAAAAAAAAAAATTAGCTATGGAGTATTTTTTTAATGATGCGCAGACAACGGCACAGCTATTAAATTTTATTCATAGAGATATGTGATAAAAAAGTAACTATTATTCATCGAACCGAGTAACATAGAACATTGTTACACGAGTCAGTGCATCAATGACACGAGCATGACGGTGCAGTTTAGTTCGGTGTTTACTTCAA
The DNA here is from genome assembly GCA_015888305.1 of Antheraea pernyi. Lineage (NCBI taxonomy): Eukaryota > Metazoa > Arthropoda > Insecta > Lepidoptera > Saturniidae > Antheraea > Antheraea pernyi. Next base: position 3,931 of record MU160313.1, on the reverse strand, counting down.
CGGAATATAAAATTGTCGAAATTTTTTTTTGTTCTACGGAATATAAAATTGTCGAATATTTTTTTGTTCTGCCGTTTCGTGTGGAGCAGTAACCATACATAGAATCGTGTCGCGTGATATCTTGTCGAGCAATAAACATACAGTGTCAAGTCGTGTTATGTCTTGTCTTGTTGCGTCGCACCGTATCGAGTGGAGCAATAAACATACACAGTGTCGTGTCGACCAGTAAACATACACGGTGTTATTACAAAAAAATTAAATGCGTAATGAATACTTGCTTTAAAAAGGTCTCGTATTAAATGCACCGCGCTCGCCCCAGGTTAGTTCGCGTTATCCTTTTTCGCAAGTCTAACCTAACGTAACTAAAGCGAGACAAAAGAGCAAGATTGCGAACATTCAGCGACCGCGGTGCATTTAATACGATACCTTTATAAAGCCAGGATGCAATACGTATTTAACTTTTTTATAATAACACCGTCAGTGTTGTGTCGTGTCGCGTCATGTTATGTTGTGTCGTGTCGTGTGGAGCAGTAAACATACACAGTGCCGTGTCGAACAGTAAACATACAGTGTTGTATCGTGTCGTGTGGAGCAGTAAACATACACAGTGCCGTGTCGAACAGTAAACATACGGTGTCGTGTCGTGTGGAGCAGTAAACATACACAGTGTCGTGTCGAACAGTAAACATACGGTGTCGTGTCGTGTGGAGCAGTAAACATACAGTGTCGTGTCGAACAGTAAACATACGGTGTCGTGTCGTGTGGAGCAGTAAATATACACAGTGTCGTGTCGAACAGTAAACATACGGTGTCGTGTCGTGTGGAGCAGTAAACATACACAGTGTCGTGTCGAACAGTAAACATACGGTGTCGTGTCGTGTCGTGTGGAGCAGTAAGCATTACACACGCATACCGTGTCCGGTGAGCGCCTCGGTCTGGAAGACGTGCTGCAGCGGCGGGAAGTAGATGACGAGCGCCTGCCCTACGAGGCTGAGCGTGACGGCGACGAGGAACATCTTGTTCGAGAACATTCCGACCTGGAAGACGGACTTGGTCTGCGAGCGGCACGACAGCGCGTTGAACATGTCGAACAGCACGAAGCACGTGAACGTCATCGTTGTGTCGCGCGGCGTTATCTTGTTATCAGACATCTGAACACGTACACAAATATATACATTTAGAGATAGTTATGCAGCCTGTACAATAATATTATAAGTAAAAAGCTGTACCAACATGATATTTTGACAAAAAAAATGGCACGATAACGCCACACTGTCTTAGATAAAATGTGAAAGTAAGACGGCATATTCTCAATATCGATGGTGAAAAAGAAATAGCTATATAATGCTTAAAATGGCCGTTAAAAATATAGAATAATCCAAAACAGACATCTCGCTTTGTTTCTTTGGCTTCTATCATTTCTTAGCGTAATAGTTTTTGGCTTTGTAATATTTTATTTTGGAAAAATATTAATTAATTCGTGATACTAGTAATATGACTGATATGTGAATAAATGAACTGTAACAAGTTTTGCTTGTATAGTATGTACAATATCTCATAACAAATAATAGCGTTTGCCATAGTTTTGAGGCATTTTATGAAAGGATCAGTACACGACATGCTTCCATCAACGGTGACACGATACTGAGATCACGTTTGCTAACTAGCAGAGTTTTAACGAAGCGATGCCGCTTATGTGTATATGACGTATTTACAGCTTTTTACTTATAATATCATTGAATAGAAGGTAGTTTGTCAAAAAAAAAGTGTAGTCTAAAATGTTATATGACCAAGTATATGAAATCACTAGTTTAATGTTATGATGTTACCTCTTTATTAAAGACCCAGAGGGTGCCAGCGATGATGATGGCAGCGGAGAGGAGCACGTTGAACAGCAGCCCTCGGGAGATGATCCTTCGAGTCGTGTCCCTCGGACGGCGCCGCACCACCTCGTGGTCAACCGGCTCCACTCCCAACGACTGTGCCGGGGGACCTGGATATATATATATACAATTATAAACCTTTTTCCAATCGATATTATATATCTACATTTCCATTTAGTACTCACGATCAATCGATCATACTGTATAAAAATCCCAGTGTCATGATGTTTGTCCACGATGAACTCCGAGACCTCTCAACCGATTTTCATGAAACGTTGACATTTATGGGTATAATTTGGTCCAAGTTGAGAGATACGATAATTTATAAATCAATTAATGACCTCAATGTATTTTTATTACTAAATAAATAATTGTCAATGTTGATTATTGTTATTAATTGTAAGTTTCATCAGTGTCGAACAGATGGCGCTTTTAATTAGTATGCTGACAGAAAATTGTAGGACCGATTGTTGTACTGTGGCTCAGTTATTACATCTTGAATTGAATTACGATAATGTATCTTCAAAATTAAAACGTGGCGCCATCTTATCGAGACTGATAAAACTCTCAATTAATAATAATAATAATCAACATTGACAATCACTTAAGCTGTAATTGAAACTATTGAGGCCTTGAATCGATATATAAATTATCCTATCTCTCAAGTTGGCCCAAATTACACATATAAATTCCAACTTTCATGAAGATCGGTCGAGCAGTTTCGGAATTCATTGTGGACAAACATCGTGGTGGACAAAAATTCGAAAGTGGCTCGATACTAGGATTTCAGGACGATGGTATCCAAGTCGATTAGACCGAACACCTCTCGTATCAGACACATACTTTCAGATCACCCATCACTCAGGTCATCAAAAATAATTATCTCAAAAATAAACAAATCGAAACTGCCCCCCCCCCCTCCAGTCCCCGATTAGTGGTTATGTAATAGTTGAATAGTCTCTTCGGCTCTATTGTACACAACTTTCCGACATTCAAAAGACTTATATACGAGTAAACTTTTTTTTTAATTTATTATTTTTTGGGGCTTTTATTCCACCGAACATATGAGCCGCCATTGTTCCCCAATCTTTCAAGCTCCATCAGGGGAGTCGCTGATGAGGTTATCATTACAAAGTCATACAGCATCTGAGCTTCACGCGAACAAGGTTCAGTCAAGATGCTGTGACAAATACCAATATTCTGGCGACTACTTCTCATGCCACTCATCAACGTTTTCGATGCTGTAGAGACTTCTATATAGTGAAAAGAAATTGTCTTGGTGGTCTTACCGTCCATAATAATGTTGATCCAGAGTATCTGCATGGCGTTTAACGGGTTCGGGATATCCATTAAGGTGGCCAGAGCGATCAACGAGAGGGCGGCTATTGATGTCGACAGTTGGAACCGGACGAAGTTACGAATGTTGTAGAATATGCACTTCCCCTCCTCTATTGCAGCACTTTAAATAAAAAAATAATTATTTATGAAATGGAAACTTCTTAATTAGAAAGGTAGGGACAAAAATTTCGTTACGCGTGTAAATATGTATAAATTAAGCCTGCCTAGGTCTAGTATACCAAAATCTATATTATAATAAAACTGTAGCAAGGTCAAATATACCAAAATGACTAAATAAATGTATGTTCTTACAATAAGATTGTAAATTCGACTGTACATGCCTTCACACGTAACGACGTACCTAAAAGACAAAATTGTTTTAAGCGCCATCTATCCGCTCACTATTCGCACTATATTGTTAGTCGTAAATGTTCATTATTTTTTATATCATTAGTAAATGCCTTAATGTTAATTCTGAGGAATGGATCCCAGGATTTTAGCATTTAGTCTAGTCATAAAATCAATTAGTTAACGTTATCTCGATTCGTAGCGACGAAATTGTCAATTATTATGTATGTAGTAATTATGTACTTATTTCTTATAAATTTATGTATATAACATGTATGTATTTAATCACAAGGTTACATCTAGGATACTTTTTAGGATACTAGGATACTAGGATTTTATCTTATAAAACGCAAGGGATTGTC
>MU160312.1:44784-139186 GCA_015888305.1 Antheraea pernyi | reverse complement strand
GGGGTCTTAGTTTATCAGGTTTTATATTTTATTTATAATCTTGCATTAATTAACTCTATATTTTTTAATGCTGCATGAATTTTACGCAATACAGTTAGGTTATTGTGCACAAGCGATGTGGATGGAAAATAATACAACGGTGTTGCGGCCGCGTAAATAGTCAATTAGGAAAAATTGTATCAGCGAGGGTGGGAGCATTTTGATTGTTGATCGAATTTTACGCAATACAGTTAGGTTATTGTGCACAAGCGATGTGGATGGAAAATAATACCACGGTGTTGCGGCCGCGTAAATAATCAATTAGGTAAAATTGTGTCAGCGAGGGTGGGAGCATTTTGATTGTTGATCGCTCCCGGCGCTTTTGTCGCCGGACCAGTTCGATCGCACACATCGTATGCGAAGCGCGTGCGCCTAAAAGGAATCGCGCGCTCCTTGTATCGCAATAACCTATTATCACCATCGCAACTCGTCTCGCCGACCACCGTCATCGAACCTCGCACCAGCCGGTGAGTGATCACAACATTCGCTACTAGTTCTCGCTGACGTCGCATTTGATTTGCACGGAAATGGTTTCCGATCGTAGGAATCACCACCACACGGAACATGAATTCCGAGATGCCACCAAAACTCCGTGGAGGATCCTAACAAAGGGGACAAAAGACACGTAATGTTATTACCTACTCGACAATGGCAGTATTAATGTAGAAGATTCGTTGCCAAAAATAAAGTTAAAAAAAACTTAGATTCAAAATATATATACTTTACTTATTCTTTATCAACAATGTAACGTCCAGGATACGTATTGTAAAGTGCTTTAACAAAACGACAAATTATAAAAGACAAACAATGGCCACTAACAAAAGATCTGCAATTCATCGGCCGTCATAGCGTTCATGACAACCTGCAAGAATCTGGACAGCTAGATATATAGCCACCGATTCGGAGTCACTATGAAGTATTTATCACTACATGCATGATCACAACCCAGTCAAAGTCGCTCACAAAATCCTACCAAACCGCTACTGGAACAACACTGGTCGATATAAAATGCGTAGCTGTTACACCTGTTTTTACGATGATTGTGATATATTCGGAAACCATTACTATGTCCATATAAATTCAATTGTAATAGGTCCACCATCGCAAATATTTCTTTCACAAAGCAACATCGTTCATGTTTTTAAATTCTTACTCGATATACGTATGTAGTGGATAATACACATTGGCATAAGAATATAAACTAATGTGATGTTGCCAAAACAAATCAACTCTTCTATATAAAACACACTCCGTCTCGATTACAAGTTTATAAGCAATTAATCACTCGTAACGTACCGTACCTACGTAATAAAATATAATAAGAACGTAAATCTAAGGTGGTAGTTTTTATAGTTGTAGAGCCACGCTGAAACTATTACTGGTTTTAGCATGAATGGGTCGGCTCGCCCGGAGTAGTACCACCCTCTCATAGAAAACCGACGTGCAGTAACAGTGCTTGCATTGTTGCGTTTCGTTTGGTCAGCGAGAGCGCCGGAAGCCCCCTCCCCTCCCCTCTCCTGTCTCCTCTCTCTCCCCTAACCCTTCCCCCCAAAGGGTGGCAACATACTTGCGACACCTCTAGTGTTGTTAGTGTCCATGGACGGTGGTGATCACTTAACATCAGGTGACCCACGTGTTCGTTTGCCACCTACGACATAAAAAAAGGTGTCTGTACTTTTTGATTTTCCTGAAAAAAATTGATGCAAGTGTCTAGCAATAAGTAATAAACATTTCAACCATTTTTAGAAATATCTATCTGTCTGTCTGTTTGTATGAACAGCTCCCGAAGTTAACTAGGTTCACAATAAAACCATACCAAGAAAATCATAAAGCATATCTCCGAATATAACTTAGTCTTTGTTTCATTAAAATCGTTCCATTGTATCAAAAGTTATTCTAACTTTAATGACGATACGGCGTAAGTACGAGAGAAACGTAGATAAGTAAATGGACTTAATACATTCAGATGACTTTATGAATCACTATTTTTTACATAAGTTTCCACGCGGACGAAGTGGCGGACTCAGCTAGTACGTAATAAGAGATAAATCTATCGCCAAGCATCTGTCGGTGTGTTCCAGAAGGTGCACGTGAGAATCAGTCCCTTGTAGGCTTGGCTGCTTATGATCTTAGACGACGACGTCATTTAACATCGGATAAGACTACGATCAAACGCTAAAACCTATACGGTGTTAATACAAAAAAGTTAAAGTAAAAAAGTTTCGAATTAAATGCACCGCGCTCGCTGAATATTCGCCATCTTGCTCTTTTGTCTCGGTTTAATTACGTTACGTTAGACTTGCGAAAAAGGATAACGTGAACTTGCCTCGGGCGAACGCGGTGCATATAATTCGAAACCTTTCTAAAGCAAGTATTCAATACGTATTTAACTTTTTTGTAATAATATCGATATAACTTAAAAAAAAGAGTATGTGTACTTATGTACACGCGTTAGAAGTTATACTTTTTTGGCGTAACAAGATAAAAATCTGTTCAAAAATTTTATCTTTCGCCTTATTCTACGTTTGTAGAAAAAACGACACTAACAATAGAAAAAAGGTATTTAATACATTGAAAGTTTTAATACAAAGAAATACAAACAACAAATACAAAGAAACAAAATGTTGACTATAGCTAACTTCAGGGTGTCGGTTTTTCATGACGGCGTGCACGTGCATCGTAAAAATTAACTTCCATCATTTTCCCCTAACGCGCCAAAAGAAGTATAACTTCAAAAGCAACATATAATTGTTTTAAGGCTAAAGTGGGAATGTTAACATAACGTATTTAATCAAATTAGGCAAGATTTGTTGTCCGATTACGTCACGCTCAGACGTGCAGATTTTCCTCGAATCTGACAGGACCTCCCGCCGGTCCATCCTGTCCGTTATACTGATAGCAGATATGTAGATACGCTTATCTACTTAATTAGTCTACCGCGCTGCAACGTGACTCAAATTTAGAAATTTACTTCACATCTCCACACACACACAGAAGTACATTTAACGAAGAATCTCACTGAATACAAATGTTATTTTATTGTTAGCTATATCGTTACTCTATCAAAATAATCTATCCATAAAGAACTAGCGAATTAATTTGCCCAATCAGCGTCGTATAAATAAAACGTTATCGTTTTGCGACAAACAAGTATAAATGCTAAGTTCGCACTTTCGAACAAAGGTCACAAGTAGGGTAATGGAAGGTTAACTCTCGTAGGCATGCAACGACCTGACACTCTAATGGACGTTCAACCTCTCTAAAACTAGATTCATTACTGCTAACCAAATTGAACATTATGAAGATGTAGGCATTTTTCTGTACAAGTAAGTTTTCGAACAATGTAAACAGGACTGATCGCTTATGACAGACTAATTTAAAATTATCATTTTATAAAACTAACGAACTAAGTCTGCTTTAATTAACAAGCGGAGCTGTTGAGTTTATCTGTTTTAATAATGAATCAATTTAAATATATATATACATAAATCTAATAGTAATTGCTCGTGAATCCCATTGTGTTTTTATTGAGTATTTATCTATTTTCGACAGGAGTTAGGATGTGAGCGAGGGCGAAGGGCTTTTAAAAAAATACAATTTAACGTTACACGGTTGGATAGCAGAACAGGACTGACTTTATTTTAATTACAATCGTTTATATATTGTGCATTACAACCGAGTGAAACTTACTGTAACCTTAATTTAAATGAGTACATGTTTCTAAGAGCCCATTATAGTGGCTTGATAAGGAAATACTTAATGGCTAATTATATGTTACGTGATGCGTGTGAACGCATTAATTATATAATCTATATCATTACGGCGACGTAACTCAGGTTAGTTTATGAGTTTCCGCTGCGTGTTAGCGTTAGCCCAAAGTAACTATTCCACGCGGACGGAGTCGCGGGCAGAAGCTAGTATGAAATAAAATAAACTAACCTGAGTTACGTCGGCGTAATGATATAGATTATATGATTAATGCGTTTCATTGGTGCCCCGCTCCTATTTATCTTAGCGTGATGATATATCTATAACGTATCTCGATAAATGAAGCTATCTAACACTGAAAGAATTTTTCAAATCGGACCAGTAGTTCCTGAGATTTGCGCGTTCATGCGAACAAGCTCTTCAGTTTTATAATATTAGTATAGAAGATTTTTTTGATGATTCTACTATGGAATTGATACACTACTCTAAACTATTAATATAATTTATTACTTAAACATTTAAATGTTACTATATATTATGATTTCTGAGTATATTATTGATAATATATTACGTCTATGAATTTTGGAATGCCATACAACACTTCCCCTGAAGAAAATTTGTTGATATATATAATAGTGTCTTAAGAATATTGCTACCCTCGTGGATAATTAAAATGTTGTTTGGGTCCAAGTAAATTTATTTGTAGTCGTAAAGACAAAACAGAAAAAAAACTCCGTATAACACAGTTACATTATAGACTTATTTATAATAATTATTTATTTACTAATGTATTGTCATGTTGACGACCCTAAAATAAATAAATAAAAATAAATAAATAAAAATATCTTAGGCTCCGTGATTGTAGATTTCTTAATTCTTTTTATTTCGCTTCGATATCCAAAATAGAACTGTCTTCGAAATCCTGTACCTCGCTTATATACCTCATACAACGGGGGTTGGAAATCTCTCGATGCCTTTCATAATTTATCACAATGATAATGTTTTAAAAGAAGGGTGAATATTTTAGACGTACTATTTTTAGAACTCTATCGATTGCTTACAGTGGTCGGAGCGATTAGGTTCCAATGTGTGCGTTTTTTTTCCACCTAGATTAGTGACCCTTTTCTTTTAAGATGAATTTTTTCGTGATGTCTGGAGAGTTAATGGTCCAGATTTTTTCACATTATTGTTAATATTTATTTATACAATAGTTGTTTCAACACTGTATTCATGAGGCTTGCTGCTACATAAATATTGTAAATACTATATAAATATTCTGAAGGATCTCAGAATCAACAACAGAACATTTCCATGATTTTTGGCATTTCTGTCTTATCTTTTGTACGCTTATCGTTTAGAAACTACTGGACCGATTTTAATGAAGTTTTGTGAACAGGAAATATGTGTCACTCAGAAATTGATAGATAATATCCTTTATCATTAGTATTTTTGTAAATCATAGATTATAAGTAAAAATAAAATTATGCGAAGTTTCGTAATCATTACGCCGGAGAAGCCTTAGGCATAGTTAGTGAATAGTGAATTGTGTATATATGTATGTATCAGCCTGTAAGAGACCCACTACAAGGTCATAGGCCACTTTCGAAAGGAAGGTATTCGCGTAATCATCACATCAGCTCACGATATATTGGTGATATCAAGTTCCGCGAAATCCACATTTCTATATTATTACTATCCCACATACGGTGGTACTACATGATTATTTCTCAGGTTTCGGTTCCCTCGCGATGTTTTCGTTCATCCGATAGTGTTTACCAATTTAAATCTACGCGAATTGCGAGAAAATTGGTGCTTCATGCTGAGGTTCGAACCTGCGGACATCGAATTGACATTCCACCCAATGATATCATTATGATTACATAGTGCCTAGAGTGGGACTAGCTCAAGTGTAGCTATGTTAACAAAGCACCAAGTGCTTGGTGACAGATTTGTAACTTGAGGGTGGTAGCTAGCGAGCGGCGGACTAAATCAAAGCCTTACCACTAAGCTTTGTTTCCATCACGACTGCCGGGCCCGCTAGTTATAACTAAAAGCTGTATAATATCATTGATTCACCGGTCAAACTACTCGACCACCACAACTTACGTTTTTTACTTTATAGATTGAACCTGAAGAAGCCTCCGGATCACCACTGGAGGAGTCTAGACTAACTAAGACTGGGTAACAATAAGACTTAGACGGTGCTATTACAAAAAAGTTAAATACGTATTGAACCCTGGCATTAAAAAGGTCTCGTATTAAATGCACCGCGGTCGCTGCATGTTCGCCATCTTGCTCTTTTGTCTCGCCTTGGTTACGTTAGGTTAGGCTTGCGAAAAAGGATAACGCGAACTTACCTCGGGCGAGCGCAGTGCATTTATTAGGAAACTTTTTTAAACCAAGTATTTAATACGTATTTAACTTTTCTGTAATAACATGGAGAGTGCGTAAAATAGACTGTTTATTTCTAACTCCATATATGGTATTTATACACACACAAGTGATTGTTCGTATGAACGACATATACTATTTACAATAAATCCAAACGTTTAAGCCAATCTGCATCCAAAGAGGATGACATACTCGGTAGCTACAAGCCCAAGCCCATAAAGCATGTATTTTATCCTGATTTTACTGAATTCTGGTTTCTTATAACAAAGAAGCTGTTTCGAACAACCGTCCAACAATGTTTTATTAATAGTTGTTGGGTTGTGATATTAAAAAGTACGTTAACACGCTTCGTATGTTAAGTTTTCTTCTAGTTTATACTCGGATGCCTCGTAACCCTTATTGTAAAGAGATTTGTTCATCGAAGTATATTGAGAGTTGTCATCGAATTAAAAGTTATTTTAACTTCATAATGTCATAACTAACATTAACAGAAAAATAATATCGTTTATATCGAATATTGATGTACAATTTATTTGATAAATATGAGGAAGTGTTTTACTTTCACGACAATTATTTCCATACGCCTGCGACTTTACATTACAATATAACACTTAATAAAAATGTTATTTTTTATACTACGAACAAACAAGCATGCGAGCCGCCTGAGGTTAAGCAGTCACCGCAGCCTAAGGACGCTTGCAACATAATTCAACATAACAAAAACAGCATTCTATTTACTTCCCCTTGAAGAATGCCATACTGTAGCCCCCAGGAAAAACCTCAGCGGGAAACTCATTGCACAAGGGAGGAAACCCCTCTGAAACCGGACCGTCCGAAACCATTTCGGTTCCAGTGTGTGAGGATGAATTCCCTCCAGATGACGAGCGGTACGATGGCGAAAAGTAGCCACAAATCCTTATTCTAGTGTCACCTAGAGGCGAGTTAGTAAATTCTATATCGTAACACTCTCTCCATCAAAAAAGAGTTGGGTGTACCGTACCGACTTTCGTGATAATCGTTCAAATTGTAAGGGAGGTTATTGCTATCAGATATACTTAAGCGGGACGGGAGGACGTTGTCCTGCCTTGATAATAAAAAAAATCTAAAATTCAACCGCAGCGCCACCTACCGGTTCCAATTGTCAATCTAAACCATTATCGGATCCACTGGAACGCGCACACAAAATTTCATTAAAATCGGTCCAACCTTTTAGGAGGAGTTCAGTGACATACACACATATAGAAGAAATTTATATATAAAGAAGATATACATTTTTATCTATATGTACATTAATTAATTATTATATTCATGCAGTTATTAAACACGAAGCCATAACTAAAATGTGTAGCAAGATAATAACTGATACAATTTGTTTCTTCCCAATTATATATGCATTTAGAAGAAATATTATGTTCTCGTGAGATCTGTGGTGTACATTTTTGTATCATATTGCTCCTAGAATTCACGTAGTACTTTAATATATTATGTGTTGGTAGCAATAAACTACGGACATGTAACTTCGTGTTCAGAATTTGTGAACAAGCATTCTTCTTGTGTTATATCCTTCACGGGACCACAGTAACTCGACCTCTGATTCAACTTTTTATTGCCACAATTTATTTTCTGTGGTTATTAACAAACAAGAAAAAATCTACTACGATTATACTGACAACACTTTGGCATCGGCAGTATTTTTTTTATTTTTTCCATTTCTGCGGTACGGGACGTTTAAGACCTCGTATAAAACTAACATAATGGCGGTACAGGGCTTATTAGACCGCGTAACGTTTCAGAAAAAAACCTTTTTTTTAATGATATCTAAAAAAATGATACACTATTATTAACTATGAATGGATCGACCTAATCCTTAAAGCGTACATCGGAATGTTGGTGTATTCAGAAGCTGTAAGTAAAAGAAAATGAGGGCTCTTAGGTACCTCGTACCGCACTCAATAAAGAAAGTTTTACAGAGATTTTAATGATGTGAAACAAAAGGGCGCGCGAGACGAATCTCCGTGATCTGCACGCACTTCTATGTGGAAGTTATTGTAAGGCGACCTTAAGTACCTACATTTCAAAGTTGCAGGTAATAAAATATGTATACTATACAGATATACTCGTACATCATGAGACACGAGAGTGGACCAAAACTTTGTATGTAGATGATATGAATTTAGGTTGGCATCGACTTCAAATATATTATTAGGTAGTGCAAATATCAATATTTTTTATTTAATTTGGTTAATTTAATAATTCAAATGATGTGAAACAAAAATATCGGTAATTGTTTTTAATTTATATTTATTTTACTTATTACAAAAGTTTCTCGTTAAAACAGTTTAAACATAAAAATGTTTGACATCCAACACATAGTGTGACAATTCTTTAAACTATTTTGTCCGCCTCACGGCTAGACAACGCAATTTGGCGTAACAACCAGCACATTTTTCTAGACTTCTAGATAATTCTAGACTTGTCACCTTATATTTTTCGGTGTCCAATACAATTTGTTTTCGACAACATCTCACCATTATTATTTGAAAACTTAACACACGTAGTTCTAGCGACCGGCGCATGCACGGCACTAGTCGCGCGCGATTGCGGCTGTGTGCAGTACGAGGTCGGCGGCGGTACGGGGTCTTCTTAGCCCTATTTTTCACTGTGATAAAATTTTATTTCTTCAGTGCGGTACGTAGTCAAAGTGACCCCGTATTAAAGTAGGTACACCATAACATTCGGTTTTCAATAGGGATCATATCATATCATATCATATGGAGAGCCTAAAATAATGCTATGCTATGTTCATAAAGCAAGAAATAATACCACAGACAGATAGCCAACAACACATGTTATATTTTTTCATTTATTGCCACAATTTATTTTCTGTGGTTATTAACACACAAGAAAAAATCTACTACGATTATACTGACAACACTTTGGCATCGGCAGTATTTTTTTTATTTTTTCCATTTCTGCGGTACGGGACGTTTAAGACCTCGTATAAAACTAACATAATGGCGGTACAGGGCTTATTAGACCGCGTAACGTTTCAGAAAAAAACCTTTTTTTTTTATGATATCTAAAAAAATGATACACTATTATTAACGATGAATGGATCGACCTAATCCTTAAAGCGTACATCGGAATGTTGGTGTATTCAGAAGCTGTAAGTAAAAGAAAATGAGGGCTCTTAGGTACCTCGTACCGCACTCAATAAAGAAAGTTTTACAGAGATTTTAATGATGTGAAACAAAAATATCGGTAATTGTTTTTTACTTTATATTTATTTTACTTATTACAAAAGTTTCTCGTTAAAACAGTTTAAACATAAAAATGTTTGACATCCAACACATAGTGTGACAATTCTTTAAACTATTTTGTCCGCCTCACGGCTAGACAACGCAATTTGGCGTAACAACCAGCACATTTTTCTAGACTTCTAGATAATTCTAGACTTGTCACCTTATATTTTTCGGTGTCCAATACAATTTGTTTTCGACAACATCTCACCATTATTATTTGAAAACTTAACACACGTAGTTCTAGCGACCGGCGCATGCACGGCACTAGTCGCGCGCGATTGCGGCTGTGTGCAGTACGAGGTCGGCGGCGGTACGGGGTCTTCTTAGCCCTATTTTTCACTGTGATAAAATTTTATTTCTTCAGTGCGGTACGTAGTCAAAGTGACCCCGTATTAAAGTAGGTACACCATAACATTCGGTTTTCAATAGGGATCATATCATATGGAGAGCCTAAAATAATGCTATGTTCAGGGACGCCTTCCTCCTCGTACATCTTCATAAAGCAAGAAATAATACCACAGACAGATAGCCAACAACACACGTTATATTTTTTCATTCAATAATACAATCACATTTTTCGACATATCATAGTTCGTATTTTACAACTGACGGACCGATAGAACAACCTCACGACTGTCAGTAACAATCGTTAGAAGCTCTGTAATCGCCTCTGCATAATGCTGCGGAAGAAATATTATGTTCTCGTGAGATCTGTGGTGTACATTTTTGTATCATATTGCTCCTAGAATTCACGTAGTACTTTAATATATTATGTGTTGGTAGCAATAAACTACGGACATGTAACTTCGTGTTCAGAATTTGTGAACAAGCATTCTTCTTGTGTTATATCCTTCACGGGACCACAGTAACTCGACCTCTGATTCAACTTTTTATTGCCACAATTTATTTTCTGTGGTTATTAACACACAAGAAAAAATCTACTACGATTATACTGACAACACTTTGGCATCGGCAGTATTTTTTTTATTTTTTCCATTTCTGCGGTACGGGACGTTTAAGACCTCGTATAAAACTAACATAATGGCGGTACAGGGCTTATTAGACCGCGTAACGTTTCAGAAAAAAACCTTTTTTTTTTATGATATCTAAAAAAATGATACACTATTATTAACGATGAATGGATCGACCTAATCCTTAAAGCGTACATCGGAATGTTGGTGTATTCAGAAGCTGTAAGTAAAAGAAAATGAGGGCTCTTAGGTACCTCGTACCGCACTCAATAAAGAAAGTTTTACAGAGATTTTAATGATGTGAAACAAAAATATCGGTAATTGTTTTTAATTTATATTTATTTTACTTATTACAAAAGTTTCTCGTTAAAACAGTTTAAACATAAAAATGTTTGACATCCAACACATAGTGTGACAATTCTTTAAACTATTTTGTCCGCCTCACGGCTAGACAACGCAATTTGGCGTAACAACCAGCACATTTTTCTAGACTTCTAGATAATTCTAGACTTGTCACCTTATATTTTTCGGTGTCCAATACAATTTGTTTTCGACAACATCTCACCATTATTATTTGAAAACTTAACACACGTAGTTCTAGCGACCGGCGCATGCACGGCACTAGTCGCGCGCGATTGCAGCTGTGTGCAGTACGAGGTCGGCGGCGGTACGGGGTCTTCTTAGCCCTATTTTTCACTGTGATAAAATTTTATTTCTTCAGTGCGGTACGTAGTCAAAGTGACCCCGTATTAAAGTAGGTACACCATAACATTCGGTTTTCAATAGGGATCATATATGTGAATGTTGAAGACGTCTGAAAATAACGCCTCTCTCTGTGCATTCGCCAAAATCGATTCTAACTGTATATGTCTATATAAATATGTTGTGCTATGTTATGTATAATGAAAAGATAAACCAGATCGAGATTCTTGCCGGTTTTTCTCGATGACTGGGTTGTTTTCCAAACTGGTGGTAGTTTTGACTATCTTTACTTATTTATGTTTCGTATCTTCTCTGCTTTCGCGCGGTCTCCGATATGTATTTGTATTCTCAGGCTTATGGTGGCGAATGTGCAGCCGAGATAGTGAGGGGTTTTTTCTTAGACTCCACAGTGCTTTGGAAAAAACATTTCGAACCTTTTTGAAGGTTATTTTATTATTGAAAACAGTTAATAAAACAGCGTTGAAAATACCTGTAAAATTTCAATGAATGCAAACGGTCGGTTTTTATTGTAATACCGTTTATAAGCGTTGCAATTTGAGAGATGAAAGTATTGAACAGAAAGGTTGAAGGTTTTTATCGACAAGAATTTATTATGAATTTTGTTTTTACTCTATAAAGTAGCAAACAGGATTGCAGTACACCTGATTTTAAGTGGTCTGTGAACTAAATTTCAATAGGAATGCATTTCGTAGTCCAGTTATAATAAATTACTACTCCTAAAGAAGGTTGGAACATATGTGCCCGCGTATGTTGCCAACAACACCGTTCTGATCAGAACACAACCACGGGAGAAATCAGGCCTTACGCAAATTTTTCTACTTACTTCATACTTTCAATTTCATTATAAAACAAATTAGACTTATCAAATTAGGTATTCGTAATATGTTCTTTGATTTAATAACGTAACTTTGATGCCTCAAGATTACGTAACAGTTAGAGAACGAGGCCATTAAGTGGTTGAAGTTAAACGTTAGATCCACTGAAGCAGTCAATTGAAACTTTCGATTCGTCCCCAATACTCTTGCCAAGTTTATGTAGAATGACGTCATGCGCTACTGAAGCGTTTAGCAATCAATGTGAGAACATTGTTAAGGAACTTTTGACAGCTTTTAGCTCTTAACACGAAGTCTTTTTCAACTCTCAATTTTAACATAACATTTTGTTAACAACAGCAAAATAATTATCTAATTTATGTACATGAACAACCTACTTTGAAGATAGTATTTATGTTATTCTCGCTGATACCTCGTCTTCGTTGTTATTACCTTAACAACATATGTTATGAATATGTACAGAGGAGAAAACATATGACCCACACCACGGGCTTCGTGTTTATAATCGTAGTTTCTTAAAACTTTATATTAAACTAGCTGACCCGTGCCCATTGTAGTGCATTATCTAGCTACAAGTTTTTTCTAGAACTCAATCATATATCTCTCATCGTTAAGGCAGCGTTCGTAAGAAATGTTTTCGTTCGACCATTTTTTCTCCGACTCCTCAGATATTACCCTCTAAAACCTCACAAACTTTACCTCTTTATGATATTAGTATAGATAATATAATTAGTTAATAGCTTCTGCCCGCGATTTCGTACGCGTGGAATGGTTATTTTGGGCTAAGACGCAGCGGAAGCTCTGAAAAGAAAAAAATACCCCGATTTTGCAACATTCTTCATTGCTACCCCGCTCCTACAGGTCTTAGCGTGATGATATATAGTCTATAACGTATCTCGATAATTGAACCTAAGTGTGATTTTGTGATTTACGTTTAAAAGTATCGTTCCCATACCTTTAAAAGTATTAGACTAAACTTTAACTAAGGTTCTCTTTGTTGTTCATTAGTAATTATTTTGATATTATTATTTTATGTGTTAAATGTGACCATGAACCACCACACGATTGAATGGTGTCACATTTTAAAAATTCACCTGGTAATCTATACTAATATTATAAAGCTGGAGGGTTTGTTTGTTTGCTTGAACGCGCTAATCTCATTTCTACTTGTCTCTTTTTTTAAATTATTTCAGTGTTAGATAGTTCATTTATCGAAGAAGGTTATAAGCTATGTATTACCACGCTAAGACCAACAGGGGATGAGCACAAATGAAACAGTTTCAAAATCATTTTTTTTCCTTTTGAGTGCTTCCACTGAGTGTAAGAGTTAGCCCAAAGTAACTAAGACTTTTAACAAACTTTAAAGTAACTTTTATTTATATAGACGATACAACATTGCATGAGCACTTTATAAGTCAATTTATAATACATAAGTTTATAATACAAATTTGTAGTAAGGTAATAAATTTACCGATAACGAAATGAGTAAATTTTTTTATGATCCCTATGATAGCTAGATATTTTTGAGTTGTTTATTATCTGTATGTAGATTTTTAGATTATAATAAAAATGTAAACAATGTACATTTTCAACAAGTGAATTTTTTTTTTATAGTAGCACGGCAAAGTGACTGCACTGTGCCTGATGGTAAGCACAGTACAATCCAAAAACAATGGCGACCACCGAGTGACACAGTATCCATCGCCGATCGCTGCTGTTATGCCGGCCTGCGAAAGGCTGGATACGCATAGGCTGACCCCGAAACGCGACTTGCAGAAACGAATCACTATGACGGGCGTTTTCGCCATATACATGGTGGTTGCGACCCAGTCGGGCTGTAAAACCCTACCACCACGCTTTCGCCATTGCCTCGTCCGTTATTCAGCAGGGTGCACCACTTGCAGGTGAGATTGGCTTGGATGTCTCAAGTCTTCGATGTTATTCGACACCCCTTACACCCTAAAATTTATATATTAATATATTTATACCGAAGAAGATAAGTTTAGTAAAGCTACGCAAAACCCTTGAAAGGGTGGCGTAAAAATGGCTCAATAGAAGAGCTATAAAATCCCGGCCGATAAAATTACAGAAGTAAATTGCGGCGAGTTTACTTGAGTCAGTCAACGATCTGCTTACTTTATTCACATCATGAAACATTTATTTGTCGACGCTGCTGAACAGTTGCTACGGCGTCTGACCTCGTCGAAAATGTATTTAATCTCTTGAATAAATGTAAACGTTTTTCGATTTCGCTTTATTTATGTCAGTGCTCAGCAAACTCGTCATCCAAATGAGCCGAATATAAATAATAAATAAATGAAGATTATTCAAAGGGCCTTTTTTTAATTTAAGCTACTTTGCTAGTGATATTTTTATGGAAATAATTAGGGTTAAAAGTACACACTCTCGAGCTTGTCTTTGCTAAATATGTATTTTTACAAAGGATTAGCTGTAAATACGAGTATTGTTGTTTTCTAAAAATGTGACTCTTTTCAGTAGGCTTGCGTTCGTACAAGACAAGTTTATAAATAATATTCCGTGTCTGCTGTAAAGATTTTTTGGAAGAGCCACAGTGAAGGAGAGAAAGAGCCGCGGTTTGACGATCACTGGTTTTATACCAATCATGCTACAGAAATCTGTAAATTTTTGTATTAATTATAACCTCGCATATTTTTCTTTTCCACTACATTGAAATAATATTTTTTTAAATAACGTGCAGTACATTTTTAGTTTAAAAACGTAGCTTACAAAAATAATATTAAGTTATTTTAATTTCACAGTTACATTAAATCCTAAATAGGTTTTTTTTAATCTTCAATTCGAGCGGTGTATTTTAATTATAAACAATTCGTGGTTGGTTCGTATGTCTCGCAGAGCCTCGCTGTTCTATCAACAAACAGAGAGTTTTCGGACGATTTGTATAATTAAGTGATAACATTTTAAATTAATTTTGGTCGCCTCTCTCACATTGTGGTTCCATATATATTAATATTGTTTCGATAATATTTAATCTGGATTGCAATTAAATACAAACGTTGTATGAAATGAGTTAATAGTTTATACTACCTATTACCTACCAGCTGATACCCGAGACTTCATCTACAACGATATGTTAACAATATATTTTACGTATAGAGTAAAAAATATAACCACCACAAATATAAGTACCACTTCGCGACTGCAAGAAAACACACATAGATGAACGTCTACAGCTTATAAAGATCGTTGTCTTTTAAATCTTTAATAATTTTGTATTAAATGAAGCTCGTGATAACTTTTTTGAAGTCAAAACTTCTTTGGCCGCATTGATCGATTTTTAGTTGGAGAAAAAATTTACGACTTCACGTCACCGACATGCTCGTAATGTATTGCGCTTGCGTTACAACAGCGACGCATAGTATAGCGGCCTGTGTAAATGTGATATTAGTATTTTGCATTAAGCTTGTGCAACCCACCATATGTTTGATTAATTAATAAAGTAAAGAATATAAAAATGTGCATAATTATTATTCGGAGTGCCAACATATGTGAGAACCAGACTAATGTTAATAATTATAATTTACAAATTATAAAAGTTAAATATTTGAGACTATAATCGATTTAAGAATTAAAAAAAGAACACAGTTTTCTTTATGACCACCTCGACTTTTTTTTAAAAGCCGAAATCTATCCAGTATTTTTTGGATGATACTCACACAACAGTAAACTTCTATTTTTTATTTATACATATTAGATTTCTTATAGTATCTACTATTAAAACACTCGTAATCATTGCTAAACTTATTCATGAACAAGATATTATTAACGCAATGAGTTCAAGATTACAAAGATATTACCTTTTAAATATTTATATAATAGACAACGGACCACATAAGACCTATAGCGTGTCAACCCTCCCACTCACACTGGGTGTTAGTTGACGAGGGTCTGGGCATACCTTTTACTTTTTATGGAAACCCGCATACGATTACCTGGACCCGAAACATAACGTTGGCAAAACGTTATATTATGGTCCTGATAAATGATCATTGGCGTCGTTTGAAAGAGAAATAGTTGTTAACACGTATCACGTTGGATATATAGTACAAATTTATTTCAGTGACTGTACTAACAATTGATGTACTAATGAGGAAAATGAGACCAAATCTTCCCTAAACTGTAATGAAATAAAATGACATCTAAACAAATGAACGCTAATTCTCTCAATATTTTTGAAGATTTCCTTACCTATGTTTCACTCACTAACTCACTTTTCTACGGGGATTATTGGACCGATATTCTTCACTTTCTGTGCGATTTTTCTAAGGTTTTCTTTCATAAAAAAACTTTGTCATCAATAATAAACATAACAAACAGAGAATTATCCAAATAGGTACAGATGTTCTTAAGTAATGTGATTAAGTACATTCGGTAATCTATTTTTTTTTAAGATTATTAGCGATCCCGACAAACGTTAATATAATAAAACCTTGACAATAAAAAATATTCTAATCAACCGCAGCGCCACCTACCGGGTCAGATTATGAATCTAAACATACGCAAAAAGTTTTAACAAAAATTGTCCAAACCTTTAGGAGTTCAATGTGTATGTGACACACGAACATAAAAATTATATTTATACATTATATTATATATTTATTGAACGTACAATAAACATAAAAATGTATTTAATAAGTCGAATAAAGTATAGAACTAACTAATTAACCCGACTATATTGTGAGACATGCAAAATTATATAGTTACATTCTTACCTTCGTTGTCTAGACATTGCATATAATAATTCTGAAGTAGTCTTAAAATTATATCTTATTAACTACAAAATTAATTGAAGTAAATAATAATAAAAATAAAAGTATATTTTATTGCAAGTTAATTATCAGTGTTACCATTAAATAATATAATTATTTATGAAACATGAGCCTCGTATAAAATTTACCGCTCGCATTGTGGACAATATATATTATATATTATAATGTATTGTTTTTGACATCGATATACGAGAACTACATTTTAGTGAAATTAAATACTATATAATGGAATAATTTACTGACACTTCATATTACGTGTAAATGGCGTTTAGATAAAAAGTTCAACAGACAAATTATAATATCAAATAAAAGATTGTTTTTTTAACAAATTGCTTTCAGCCTGTGTGGACATTATAGTCAAACAAACATAGGTAATAAAAATTTTTAAATCCACTTTAACAGTACCAAAGATTGTTTCGAAAATGTCACGAATAATCAAGAGCGTATCATGTCATATAACTTCGAAAAATACACTTTTAACCCATGTGCTGTCACTCAGTTTCTATTAACGTAGACTATATACAATCTACTGAATTTTTCTGGCGACTTGGAAGACGATAAGCGTGTTAGTGTCGCTGTTTAAACAGATCGATACTTCATCATGCAACGATGCCAATTATCACGCATACAAAAACGTGTTTCAAATAACGTTGACTTAGCTCTCAAAATCTTTCAACAAAGATACAATAAAGATATTAATATCAGTGGATTAATATTAAACATTAATGAACATATTGAACGTTTTTGGAACTAGTGCCTGCTGCTTAATAATATTGAAGATGGAGTTTTTGTCCCATGTGCACTAGGTGTCTTATGGAGGTTACTTGAGAGCTTATATACCATCCATTTTTAAGTTACCAATATTTTATTTTATTATCACCTCCTAACCCTAGTGGAAGAACATAATAAGCCGTGAAAAGTCTCATACCTAACATTAAAGAATTCGTCGTATTCACTCGTTTCATAAATTATGCCCGAGAAACAATAAGCACTTCCATTGTAATTATATCTTAGTTTCTATTATATTTTCTGCATGTATGACTAGTTAAAGATAACTAAAGACTAATTATGCAATTCCTCTTTAAACCCCTGCGGTGTTATTACAAAAAAGTTAAATACGTATTGAACCCTGGCTTTAAAAAGATCTCATATTAAATGCACTGCGGTCGCTGAATGTTTCTTGCTCTTTTGTCTCGCTTTGGTCACGTTAAGTTAGACTTGTGAAAAAGGATAACGCGAACTTGCCTCGGGCGAGCGCGGTGCATTTATTAGGAAACTTTTTTAAACCAAGTATTTAATACGTATTTAATTTTTTTATATAAAAATGGTATAGGGCTATTTTCTAAAAATAGCTTTATTGTTTTAGATCTTTTACTAAATTTGATCACCTCCGCTTACGTGGCCTGTGTTACAAATACATTCTGTTTTGAAATAAACGGGATCATTTATCTCAAGGACGTAAACGACAATGTTCCATTTTATTTAACTAAACGTTGCACTCAGCTCGAGCTCGTAAATGTGACACGTCATTTATTTTCATTCAAATACAAAGTTATTCACGCAAGAATGTGAGCGTGATAAATCTATTTCGCTTGTCGTAATAGCCTGTAGGGATTAATCACAAGTTAGATTATTACATCACAAAGAGTATATATTTTTAATTATAAACAAAAGACAGTTGGACTATAGTCTTCTTTTGAGAATTTTCAACAGAAAGATTGAGGGTGGTATATAGTAGGCTAAAGTTCCAGGTACGTTGCTGATGAAAAATCCCATCCCATACGATATACTATTAGTATTCATATATCTAATCTACGTGTTACATGTTACAGTAGATGGCGTGCGTGCCGTAGTTACAAATATTTTTGAAAAAGTATTTCTGTAATGTACACACCTACTTACAATATTACATTTCTTTAATACATTTTTAAAAAACGCGTGCGGAGCCGCGGGCGTCTGTTAATGCTAATAATGATCAGAGCCCTTAGGTTAGTGTTTTATTTTTAACAACTAGCTTACATGTTATTTTTAGTTATTGAGATTAAATAACTTATTTTTACCAAATTAGGATACGGAATTTAAATGAACTTCTAAGGTTTTTTGTCGTACCCATGTTTTTATTTTATTGTTTTGTTTGTCTCCTTGTCCTCTCTGATTAACAAGCATATTTGTGTATTTTAAATGGTTAATTTAACATTTATATATTAGCGAGAGGAGTTAGAATCAGACAAAAAGAAAAAGCCAGAAACAAAGAAAAACGAATAAATAAACCAAGTCGGTGTTAATTCTGTACATATTTTCCTTTTATGAGTTTATGAATATGTAATGCTAGAAGTATTAGATGTTATCAATCTCAAATATATATAGTTAGAAAGAAGCATATCAAGCAAGAATTCAATCTTGAGGTTTTTACTTAATGTTAAAGCTATAAAATAAACAAGCATGAAACACGAAGATAAAATTTCACATACAGTCATTCCAAACTAAACATAACTTGTAAGTATACACTTGATATATATACATATATAAATATTAAACATTCAGACAAAAGACTGACGATAATCTCTCGTCTCATCACATAAAAGCCTATCATGTGCAGGGAACGAATCACAGAAATACCGACTCAATGGGTAGGGTTTAATACGCGCACGAAGAGGCCCCGAATAAATTGTAATAACTACCAAAACATACGTTTGAAAAGTGAACCTTATAAAATTTTCACCTATTAGGGTAACATAATCTTATAACATCATAAAATTCATGAAAATTACTTTAAATGTCTATATAAAATGTTTGCCTAAAATTTTGTCTCAATTATGTTTACGCACTGCCTACCCGTGTTGTCAGGAAAAGTTTTAATTGCTTCAATTAAAACACAGTTAGGAAATAGCGAACGAGGCAATGGCGAAAGCGTGGTGGTAGGGTTCTACAGCCTGACTGGGTCATAACCACCATATATATGGCGAAAAAGCAGAGACATTGCCTCACTGAGCGTGTTCTGCCGTCTGTATCATGGCGAGTGTTCTGAAGAGCTATTCAATTTAATACCTTCCTCTCCTTTTCATACCCGAACCACGCGTGCTGGGCTCCGGAGCCATAGTTTTACGGTAAATCCTATCTGGGCACGAACTAAAAAGTTCGCAACTTCTTATCTCTGCCGTACCGTGAAGCTGTGGAACAATCTCCCGGCCAGTGTGTTCCCTCCTTCCTATAATATGGGGTCCTTCAAGCGTAACGTGAAGAGACATTTATGCAAGCCGGCATGACAGCGGCGACCGGTGAGGGATAGTGTGTCTCTCGGTGGTCGCCATTGTTTTTAGATTATACTGTGCTCACCATCAGGCACAGTAAAGTCACTTTGCCGTGCTACGATAAAAAAAAAAGAAAAAAAAAAGCCCGTCATAGTGATTCGCTTCTGCGGGTCGCGTTTCGGGATCAGCCAGTGCATATCCAGCTTTTGGCAGGCCAGCATGACAGCGGCGACCGGCGATGGATAGATTCTCTCTCGGTGGTCGCCATTGTTTTTGGATTGTAATGTGCTTACCGTCAAGCATAGGGCAGTCATTTTGCCGTGATACAATAAAAAAAGTAATTTTTTAATTAGGTAATTATAACAAAATTATTGTTTATATACTTTACGTATACTTTTATTTTCTTTATTTTATCCATACATTACTTTGAATATAGTAACTCTGTTACCTTGTTTTCTATTTAAAGTAACGCATCGTATCGTCATAAGCCTTACAGCTTAAGAGAGGATAGATAACTTCTATAACACATCGATTTCAAAATGACGTTTACTTCCCCTAAACTAAATTAAAAATTTAAATTTCTAGTAATTACTAGCTGACCCGTGCAACTTTCAAAATCGGTTATCACCGGTTTCAATTCTATTTTTAAACGCGAAAATTTTTAATAAACCTAAAACCAGATTACAGCCACACCTACCGTTTCCCATTGTAAATCCAAACTATCAAGGGACTCCCTCAAACATATACCTAGATGGTATGTGAGAAATATTTTAAAATAAGCCTAGAACCCGATCGTAACATCATCTACCGGGTTCAATTAAAATAAAAACTAACCTACGTATATTGGCGGTAATGTAAAAAAAAAACTTTATAGTTCTATGGACCTCCAGTTAGAACGAAGTTCCTTTCCCTTTTTTGTAGGCGTTTACTATACAGTCAGTATAGTTTACATTATAAAATATCAAGTTGATAGATTTAAATTGTAATTTAAACGATAAAATATATTCATAAAATAAATAATGATAAATTAAACACTGATGTCATCATCATAACTATTTTCAACTTGTATTAAAACTTTTTCACACTACATTGTATTAAATAAAAATATACATATTAAAAAGATATGCGCAAGATGCGTCAACTGTCACTTGCCTGTGACTATTTGTCTAAGAGCTAGGCAACGGTTTCGACTGCAAATTTATTTGCTTTATAAGCCCGTTTTTTTTTTATATATCTTTATATTCTTCCACATCGCATGCGAGCTACCTGGCTGGCGGTAAACGTTGCGTTTATTAGTGCATATCGCACCTTTACAGGCAAAAATATTGAACTTTATATAATTTTAGAATGTTATGTTTTTCACTAACTTTGAAACGCTACTAAAACATGAAATTATTATTGCCAGACATTTTTGTTATTAACAATAATGTGCCCGATGCCATTTTTTGTAAATAAAAAAGTATGTTCAAACCATGTTAAGATAACTGTAGTTTTATTGAAGTTATACTTCTTTTGGTGCGTTAAGGAAAAATGATGAGAGTAAATTTTTACGATGTACGCGCACAACGAAAAACCGACACCCTGAAGTTAGCTATAGTCAACATTTTGTTTCTTTGTATTTGTTGTTTGTATTTCTTTGTATTAAAACTTTCAATGTATTAAATACCTTTTTTCTATTTTTTCTTTTCTTTTTTCTACAAACGTAGAATAAGGCCAAAGATAATTTTTTTTAAAGATTTTTATCATGTTACGCCAAAGGAGTATAATTTCTAACGCGTGTCTAATAAAAGAGGGTAAATTAAACATAATAATTTTTTTTTTAGTCATAGGTGGATAATGGACAGGTGGGTCACCTGATGTTAAGTGATCACCACCGTCCATAGACACTAGCAACACCAGGGGAGTCGCAATTACGTTGCCATCCTGCGTTTGGGAGGAGGGGAAGGGTGAGGGAAGTTTAGTTGGGTCTCCGGCGCTTTCACTGACCGAACGAAATGCAACAATGCAAACACTGAGACTTCACGTCGGTTTTCTGTGAGAGGGTGGTAGTACCCCGGACGAGCAGACCCATTCATGCTGATACCAGTAATAGCTTCAGCGTGACTCTATCACCTACCAAAATAAATAACGCCCCTAATATATAGCAAAAGCACTTTTCAACGGTTTTAAAATTTTTATTTTCATCAAAATCATCAAAGATACCCTAATACAGAAAAAACATCAATTCTGCGAATAATAAAATCTGTAAAAAAGGTTATTCTTATTGTGTTGTTTATTATAATTTAAAACCCAATTCGTTTATTCATTTTACTATTCAATACCACTACCACCTTTTAAAATTAATTGCATATTTTTGTACCCTATCAATTGACGAATGATTTAAGCTTCCAGTGTATAAAATTTCATGAGAATCGGTCAAGCTGTTTTTGCATTAAATCCAGATATACAAGGATAAAATTATTTTTTAAGTTCATATTTACTCCATTTCATCTAACAGTTATCTATCACAAAATTGAAAAAAAAATTGAGGTCGAACCACATATTTATTAACTCTGAATTACATTGATTAACTCCAACATCCTTTGATAATAGTTATAAAAGGTAGCACACCTAAATATTTCTTCGTGGAAGTTTCTACGCTGCATTTTAGTATATCTCAACTCTCAGAATTTAACACGGACAAAATCCCAGCCGGGTGTAAACAATAAATAAGTAAATACGAAAAATCGTTACAAAATACAAAAAAAATATTTATATATTCAGTTTCTTATAGTGTCTTTCCTTTTTATGCTGAATATTAATATTACTCGACGTCGCGCAATCACGTGAAGTCTTTTGTGAATACAAATCTACATTTTAGAATAGTTTGTTTTATTTCATCAATGTTAATAAACTATAGTGAGTCTATCATTTTTTTTTATTATGTATACAATAGTACTGAATTTAAATAGGCTATATTATGTTTTTTTAACTTTAATTATTCTCACCTTACAAATGATTATTTATTATAAAAACTAGCTTCTGCTCGCGTCTGCGTCTACATGGAATAATGACTTTGGGCTAACTCCCTGGAAAGTTCTAATAAAATGGCCACCGTCTTGTTAGTTAATTGAAATAATCGCAAGAAATTTATAATATCCTAATCGACAGTGGCAGAAATAACCTACTAGAAGATTGGTTGCCAAAAAAACTAACTAACACGGAGTGGAAGCTTTCAAAAGGAAAAAAAACGATTTTGAAACATTCTTCATTGGTGCTCCGCTTCTTGGTCTTAGCATAGTGATATGTAGCCTATAGTCTTCCTCGATAAATAAGCTATCTAACACTGTAGAAACTTTCAAATCAGATTGAAACCTTACGTACTTCCATACAAACTTTCATCCCTTATTTCCTACTGTTATTTTACAGCCTTGAGGACAAACTTTTAACGTCATATTTATTTATATCGAATCTAAAAACAGTCTAAAAAATAAGTTCCACGCTTTTAGCTCTAAAAATGCCGATGCTTCCATACAACATTCCATCCTCCCTTTCAACCTCTTACAACCATTTTTTCGCATTAAAAAGCCCATGTCCTTTCTCAGGCTCTAGACTACCCGTGTACCAAATTTCATTTAAATCAGTTCAGTAGTTTTGGCGTGAAAGCGCGACAGACAGACTGTTACTTTCGCATTTATAATATTAGTAAGGATAATGTCAGAGTAATCGATGACATGAGACTAAAACAATCGTATATATAAGTAAATAAACGTATGTCCAAAACTAATTTATACTTATACGGAGTACCCAACATCACTTTCATTAAAACTTCGTGCTTCGAGACATCATATGCACAAAATAAATGGAGTCAGTGATAAAGCGACCTTAATATACTTTAGAAACTCACTTATGTAAACTTTGCCACGTTGAAGATTTCTGGAGCCTGAATTTTGGTGAATTATTAGTTCATTATAACGTAAAAGTAAAAACTTTTCGTTGTAATTTTTTTTTAATTTAATAAACAAAATGATATACATTTTTTGTACCCTTTACTGACATCTAATGTTTTTAAGTGCAGCAGGTACAAAGCATTCAGCAGGTATAAAGCACTTATAATGCAAGCAGTTTGTATATTTTCTTTTAAATCACTCGACAATTCAGTGGTAAGATCAAGAGAGTTTTAGAGAATTTTTACTCTTAATAAATTGTAATTGGTGAGGCGGATGTCCCGCCATCTAGTTTGGCAATGATAAGTTTTGTCGATACGGGAGGGGCTTTTGTCTTTTGACAGAAGTGCAGTACTCCGCTACTTACTCCGCTACGTACTCCGCTCTGAGATACTCCGCATCGCGACATTTTCTTGAAAAGGACACGACCCGCTATATAAATATTAAGTGTAATCCGCAGTGCAATTCTTTTCACCGCAGTATATCAATTAAGTGTATATCAATCGTGTGTGAACGATCTGGTGGCCATCACCCCTGTGACACTCGTGATCCGTGGACGTGCGAGGACCAGGCAGCCGCATCCAGCAATTTTGGTAAGCGAAAGTGCTGTACATACCTCCCAGTATCGATCACATACTTTCAATACTCAGAGTACAAACTAAATTAGCCTGACACGCATCCACGTGTTCGGACATAAGTGTTTTCAAACCGCATGGTGAATCACGGCTATTTACACGCCTGCCCCACCAGTAATTATTATATGGAATATGTGTTTGTATCATAAGATTATGGCAGAATTATCAGCGATTGTTTCTAAAATGTTGTATTTTCTTTTCAATCACTTTTTAATTACTTGTTTACTCTTATTCTTACAATATCGGCTGACGGTGAAGGAAAACTTCGTGAAGAAACCAGAAGCTGAGAAATGTTCTTTTTTTTATTGTAGCACGGCAAAATGACTACACTGTGCCTGATGGTAAGCACAGTACAATCCAAAAACAATGGCGACCACCGAGTGACACACTATCCATCGCCGGTCGCCGCTGTCATGCCGGCCAGCGAAAAGCTGGATATGCACAGACTGATCCCGAAACGCGACCCGCAGAAGCGAATCACTATGACGGGCTTTTTCACCCTATACATAGCGGTTGCGACCCAGTCGGACTGTAAAATGCTACCATCCTGCTTTCGCCATTGCCTCGTTTGTTATTCAGCAGGGTGCACCACGTGCAGGTGAGGTTGGCTTGGATGTCTCAAGTCTTATATGTTATTCGACACCCCTTACACCCCATAACTAAATTTCTTGTAGTAACATCGTATGTGGGAGAACACAGAACTGTATATATATTTCGTCCATCCATCGTAGCCCATTGTGGTCATTATGCCTGAACCGCATTTCGGAAAGAGGCCTTTACCTGAGTAATGAGGCATATGCAAACTGCCATTATTACGATTATTATTATCTTATATATATATATATATTTGTTCTTGTTTCTTTTAGTTTTAAGTAATTTAAGTTATTATAAAACTGGTATATATAAAAATAAATATCTAAATAAAATTAATATAAGCAAAGAAAAAACATGCTCGTATATATTACACAATCTTTTGCTCGCGGCTGAGCTCGCTGTTATGTAGATTTTATATAGCCCTCGGGAACAGTATATCTCTTCTGAGCGAAAAATGCTGTATTTCCTTTTATGTACAATGACAAACGTGTATGCACAATATCATGCTGATCGGTTGAGTAGTAAACGCTTGAAAACGTAAGGAGCACACACAAAGTTATATTTTAAATGTTTTACACAACGATAGAGCATAGAAGTGAAAATCAGTAAAATTTCTTTCCTTTTGAAAGTAGTCTCTAAACTAGAAATTTTGTTCCGAGTACCTATTGTATATATGTATGTAGGTAAGGAGCTGTGACAACATGTCAACTCTGGAAATGCATCCGTAGCAAGCGTAGCGGAAGTTATGCCCCTCTACGAACCACCGCACTGCTACGTAGCGCTACGTAGTTATGTTGCACGGAAAGGTAATCTCCCGCTAGAGAGTCGAATTTGCGGCCACGGCACTTTCACGTTAAACTGATTTCAATTTACCAAAACATGATTATCGTATACTTACTGTCTGCATAATAATTTATTAAGAATATATATTTGAATTTATGTCTCACTAGTTTGTGCCCGCAGCTACGCTCGTGTTAATGTAAACTTAACCTATCCCTCAGGGACATTCTTCTCGATGACTGGGTTGTTTTCCGAACCGGTGGTAGTTTTAACGTTCATAAGTGCCTTCTCAGGGCTTAAATTGAATAAAGAGTATTTTGATTTTGACAGTACTTCATTTCTGGATTAAGACCTTTTTTTCTGTACCTCTGAAAACGTGCAAACAAAATGTCTTAATAATCGATTTACTATTTATTTAAGGTGTAACAAAAGTAACTCGCACTTGCATTTATAATATTAGTTAGGATTTAAACAAGACACTAAAGTTAGATGCCCTTATTCGCAGTTTTAGTATACGCGAGTAAAAAAATTGTAACCACAATTTCATTATTCGTGATTCCAATTACAATATGTACCTAACGAATTTATAACCTTTTCTGTACCTCTCATTATGTGTAGACAACATTTCATGATGAGTGTAATAAACAAACTTACATGATCATTTATTAGTTGGGATTTAAATTTGAAATTACATGGTTCAATGTCCTTATTCGCAGTTTCCGTATACGCGTGTAAAAAAATCGTAACCACTTTCTGTATTAATACCTAACGGATTCTTATATTAGGTAATAATAAAATAGGCGTAGAATATTTATAAATAACTAAAGTTTACTTTGTCTTAACCTAATTCTTTGCGACAAAAGCCGCCGACACACAACTTACGACTTTCAAAAATAACGCGTGTTGCTAGGACCTTTGACATAAACCGTTACGTTTTCATGCCTTATAATCAACACTACTACATTGTATGGTCGCGATTTTTTTTTGTTCCGGAATGTGTAACGGCTCTAAGGCTGTTATAGATTTGGATAACGCTTCCGTGGTCACTCTGGTTAGCGTGCAGCTATTCATCCGAAATTAAATAACCTATGAGAAGATGTAAGATAATAAAAAATCAGTATAATCTTTAAACTTTTACATAATCTATATAGGAATAATAATATTTTTCTGAATAAATTGACTTAAATTTGATATATTTTTATTTTATAACCTTGTAAACCCTCTATATTTCTATATAAATTATCATACTGGAGTTTTTGGCGGGATCTATGAATATCATCTAGTTGTCTTTATATTTTATTCATAATCTTGTGTTATTTGGCTCTATATTGTGTACTGGTGGTGGTGTTTTACGTAATATAGTTTGGTTATCGTGCATAAGTGAAGTGGATCGGAAATAATACCACAGAGCAAGGATTCTAACTTGACACAAAAACTCCCAGGAAAGATTTAACAAGACGGCCACCAACTTGTTAGTTAATTAAAATGATTGCAAGAAATTTGTAATATCCTACTCGACAATGTCAGTAATAGTCTACTAGAAGAATGGTTGCCAAACAAAAATAACATACAGTATTCGCGGCGCAATTATTGAACCTATCATATACGAATAAGGAGGTTTTATTGTACATTAAAATTGAAATGAAATTGATAAATCCATACAGCGTTTGAATGACCGTTACCAAAGTATTTATTTATGTTATCAATTTTACAATAAGTTGCCGCTGGGTGGCATTATACAGACTTCTATAAGGTTACACTAATTGTTATTAAAATGGTTATATTTACCAAGAAATATTTCCACAAGTGCCATTTAGCTATATGTCAACCATTTATTATAACAAACGTGCAGAGCTGTAGACACCTTTTACCAAACTATAACTTAGAATGATTGTGTATAAAAATAATGTTCGACTGTTCGTTGTTTAATCAGGACTTAACCTATAGTTAATCCTATATAAATATGTTTGACATATAAACTTTCACCTTCAAGTATAATGGATTTTAGACGTGATGGTTCAAATCAATACAGTAATTCAATCTATTTATTTGACAAAACTCTTGAGGCAATTTACGGTGGACGAATTCTACCCTCTATACGTGTTTCCGTTTTAAGTCTGTTCATATTACAATCCGATTGGCAAATCGATGTCTACACATAATAATAACATCGTGTAACAGACATATATATTTTTTTAAATGTATACATGTTGTACTTAAAGGCCAAAAAAATAGTTATTGGAATTTTCGTCTGTTTATCTGTGCGTTTGTGCACGCTAATCACGGAAATGACGCAACCGATTTGAATGCTGTTTTATTTATTCATTAGTTTTAATAAATACTTAATGATGCAAAAGTTAGTTGAACTTACAAAACAAAATAAATATAAATAAAAACTTGTTTGCATAAATACTGTTTTTTTTAATAACATGTTTATTTCTGTTGTTTTTCTATTTATAAACCGTGTACTTAAATATTACATATACCTTGTTACTCCCACGATTAAGACGAGTCTAAAGACATCACATAGACATATGTTCAAATCCATCAAGCTGTTTACGCTACAGGCTGTGCCCAATAAATTGATATACATACTTGCTTATTAATATAGACTCGAGTAACATTACCCTCCTTCTGCGTAATTGGGTAATATGCACGCTGTGTTTACTTAGGAAATTATATATCATAATCATATATACAAGTAGGAATATATAACATAAGTTAGTATAATAATAATAATTTCTTTAATGGTATGGCTAAATATAGTATCCTATATTTGCTTATAATTGACTATAACAAATCGGCGATGATGGTGTTGAAGAGTAACAAATTTTTGTCCGTTGGGCTGTTCCATAATATTAATTAAAATTTATAGCGATAAATATAGCAGGTAATCGGACGATAGTTAAGTCTAACAACAATTATTGTAATTTAATAAATAAAAATATACCTTTTTTATATCATAGGCTGCAAACGATCAGGTGGGTCACCTGATTTTAAGTGATCACCACCGTCCATAGACACTTGTAACACCAGTCGCAAGTGCGTTGCCTGTGTTGGGGGGAGAGGGGATGAAGGGAAGGGGAAGGGCTAA
This sequence comes from Antheraea pernyi, assembly GCA_015888305.1. Lineage (NCBI taxonomy): Eukaryota > Metazoa > Arthropoda > Insecta > Lepidoptera > Saturniidae > Antheraea > Antheraea pernyi. The sequence goes on along the minus strand of MU160312.1, from coordinate 110,131 downwards.
GTGGAAGGGGAGTGGAGGTGGGTCTCCGGCGCTCTCACTGACCGAACGAAACTCAACAATGCAAACAGTGTTACTTCACGTCGGTTTTCTGTGAATATACCTAATATAATAAATATACTTACAACTTACGTAGAATTATATATAGTTTATAAAAAAAATGTAGAAGAAATAGGAATTGTAAATCGTGTTTTCCAAGAGGAAATCAAACACGTGATTTTAATAGCTGTACACAAAAACTACTTTCACGGCACACTGCCTGTCAATTTTTATGGATATCCACGTACGTGTCGTGTTTTTACATATAACACAGATATCAATCATCGTTACGGTATGAAATGAAATGGTTAGCCAAGAATCTAAGTGTCCCTTTTGAATTCGAAAGAATTATCTTTGAAAGACTTGATTTTTATACGAGAATTCAATTTATCGAGTTAAAATATACACTTTTTTCAAATCCTCGTAATTACAATTTACGTACGTAAAAAATAATCAAGATAAAGTTCATATATAAACATCAAATAAATCACACATTTTTCAATATACATAATAAGGCTTACAAAATAATACATTGAAGGTGATTTTGGCGGTTATTGAAGGAGGAATTTGCAGGTGGTAGAGCCACACTGAAACTATTATTGATTTCAGCATGAATGGGTCGGCTCGTCCGGGGTACTACCTCTCACAGAAAACCGACGTGAAGTAACAGTGCTTGCATTGTTGCGTTTCGTTCGGTCAGTGAGAGCGCCGGAGGCCTACCTCCCCTTTCATTTCTTCTCCCCTCCCCTTCCCACTCTCCCTAACCCTTCCCCTCCCCACTCTCCCTAACCCTTCCCCCCAAACACAGGCTGGCCGTTGCCAGTGCGTTCACTTGCAACTCCTTTGGTGCTGCTAGTTTCTATGGACGGCGGCGATCACTTACCACCAAGTGATCCGCCTGTTCGTTTGCCACCTTTGATATAAAAAAAGTTAAACGATTTTTTATTAATTCAACAATGAAGTCTCAAACTTTATATATGTGTAATGGGACTACTACTGAACGCATTAATACACCGAATAATAAAATTATGAAAACTTTATTGCGCTAAAACGACCAAAGTTAAAATTTTATAGCTTTAGAAGATTAAAAAATAAGTAAGCACGCGTTGTCGCCTCTCTTTGTCATAAACGGTGACCCCAATAAAATTGGGACACAGAAAAAATCTTACACAATACCATATTCCGGTACTAAAATGTTTAATGCATCTGTATGAATCCTTTATTTTATAACTACTGAATTGTTTGCATAATGGATTTATGTTTGCATTGAATTCCAATGACAAAATTAACAATATTCACTATATGATAATCTAACCAAAGTTTTAGTTAAGATAAAAATGACAAAATAATTCTTACAAGTGTTATTACGCATATTCTGAACACAATTAACAAAATCACATACAATAGCCATAATAGACTAAGAAACAATGCCATGGAATATCGGACTTAATGTGCACATATTCGAACCTAGCAAACTTTCGGGAAATATTACAGAGTTTATATGAATTTACTGAATATTCTCTAGTACTATGGAGGGAAAATACGGAGACAGGGACCATGAAATGCGAGGGAGCGGGCTTGATTATGGTCCAGTCACTTGATTCCTTTCACCTCCATTGATTGCGGTGTTTCTTATAAGGAGACATGTGGACTGTATTTTTGCGGTTTGCGAGGGAAAGGGTATTACGAGAAACACGTTTAATCGTAGGATCCAAGGGTATATAACCGATTGAGCTAGGTGATAGAAACATACACATATACTTGGCAGAGGCTGATCGCTGGTTTCTGCAGGTATTGCGTCTGTATCCAGTGAGTAGATAAATAAATGTATTATCACTCGCGGCGTAGTTTGCGTACTTGTTCGTGACACAGAGCGTTCACCTCTCTTTCGCGGCACATACCATAATGGCGACGCGGCCGATCTCCTCCCTCTAGCGATATGTCAAGGAAAAAAGGATCGTGGCGTGGGAGAAACCAGGAGTTGCCCTCGCGGGTTGCTACAAAACTAGCTTCCTAATATAATATCTACCATTACATGTAGTGCAAAATGTGTTGTTTTTAATGCGACTGTCGAAAGACTTTTAGCTTCCAGGTGCTGTCAGAAAAGTGCTACAGTGCTAAAGTGTTTTGTTATGGTGTTTCTCTTTCACGTAAACATCAAGCTCCGTTGTGATCTATCATTGCTTCATCGCATTGCTAACTACATACTTTCCATAGTTGTGCAGTTGTTACAAAAATATGTAATATCTGGTTTTTCTCGCGGCTTCTCTCTCATTAATGTAGATGTTATCTAACCCTTGGGAACATTATATTACTTTTTTAAATAAAACTTCCTTAGGAGCTACTAGGAGGTAACTGGACGACATTGCCAATGAAGTCCGTTACGGCAATATGGCGTCACGATTCTGTACCATCCGGTTTTTAAATATTTTTGAATTTGTCAATAAATAGTTTATAAATGGATCAATCATAAATGTTTAAAAAAAAAATGGTTAATACTAAAAATCATACAATGGAATAGATTATGTAATTATGGGCGCACGACCGTGCTGCCATCTGGTTTCAATGTAAGTAACTAACATTACACACAAAGCAAAGCTTCATTATTTGTAGTGTCATCTATCAGCTAATTCGGAACTTAAATAAAACAGGAAATATTATTGGTAACTTTTTGTTATAAAAGTAAATAAAATATAGACATCTCTTATAACGCCAAAGAAGTTTTTTTCTAAAACTCCTAGCAAATTCTATGCAGAATTGCATAATGTTCGAATCTAATGTTGTAGTATGAGTTAGGATTAACAATTAACGGATAATTAAACGGAAACGTCCGTAATATTTAAATATATGACATACGAATTAAGGTTATTTCACGTCAAAGTTAGATTATATAATTCTAACTTCCTAAAAGCTCCGAGGTAATTATTTCCAGGTCAGCTTACCAGATAATTGTTTCGTACCGTTGGGCGCCAGACTCGTTGGTTTATTGGCAAAGTTCCAACAAAATATCACAGAAATCCACAGGTGACCAAATCATATTCTTTTTGATATTAATAAACCTTTGCCGAACCATTTTTCAAAGGCCAAAAGGTTTTATTCGACTGAAAATTTACTGAAATCAAAATTGGTTAGCATAAAAAGCCAAAAAGCTATCGAATTTTTAATAAACATAATCAAATTCAACGCAAATCCGTTTGTGAAGAGCTGGAAGCAATGAAGCAAAAATTTTATTAAAGGTATTCGACGGGCAACTGTTTGTTTTTGGTTTTACGAGTTGGCTTCCCTCCAACGAACTGTAACGAGTTCTACAAATTGCACTCGCTCGGTTCAAAGTTTACTTCACACGGCTTCGCTCTTTATCTGACAATGTGAGTCTTATATAACGTATTATTAATTATAATTGGTCAATTGCAGTAGCCATAGCGATTTTTCACCAAATTATTAAACAAATTATGAATCATACAATAGAGATATGAACCAAGAGAATAAATGCTCAAAATAGTTAGGAATAATTGGATACCAAGTTCGAAGAACAAGTTACGTGGCGCTTTGGGAGATTCTTATTAATAGATAGATGAGCTGAGAATGATATTAAACTGTTTAGAATTGACTTCTTTCCTTTTGTTGTATATTTTTAAGCCTTACTAGGAAACCAAATCTTCGCTTTACAGAACAACCATGTAATGAAAGAAAATGGGAACTAAACATCAATCCGTCAATTGCACCATCATTTTTGAAGATTTCCCCACTATGTCCTGTCACCTACTTATAGGGAGATTTTTTATCTCAAAATTTTGTCAATTTTTCAAACGTTTGTTTCCACACAAATCTTGTCCTAACAAACACAATAAAGAACAAGAAATTAGTAAAATAATTGCCGCCGTTCAGAACTGATGTACTTAATGTACATTTGGCAATATGTTTTTGTTTATATAAATAGATTATAATGTGTAGTAAGATTGATCTAGATGTATTTACAAAGCTTTTATGCTATAAACAAGAAATTGACATTATTAAGCTTACCGTACAGAAATGAGTATTTTAAAATAGCAAAGTCGGCAACAAGAAGTTCTATAGTACCTCTGTGCGCATAGTGACACAGTTTCACCGGACAGTGGTTGGAAAATTACTCCGGGAATGTAGTGCCAGATTTGTAAATAGGCCGTATAGGTCGTGCCCTAGGGAGGGCACATTTCAAAGAGAACACGCGCACTTTGCTCACGTGTTATTTTCATGTACAAATATTTACTTAGTACTTCATATTATATTAATACTAGCTATTATTCGCGGTTTCGCTCGCATTAATGACTTGACCTATTCCTCGGGTTACTGTTACGGTAACAGTACATTTTGTAGGATGAAAGGTACCCTATACTCGTGTTTGTATCCCTTAAAACATGTAAGCAAAATCTCATGATGGTCAGATGATTAGTTAGGATGCATATACGGAAAATACGTTACTCGGTTGCTTAAGTTCACATGGATAAATAATACTTTATTTTAAATGTTGTTTTTTCCATTAATTGTGATGTTTAATTGGTTCTATTGATCCATCATTGGGAATTAAAGAACAGGGTAAGAACAGCACAGATATAACGCATAATGGTTTTTTTTATGTCATAGCAGGCAAATGGACAGGTGAGTCACCTGATGTTAAGTGATCACCACCATTCATAGACACTCACAACAGCAAGGGATTCGCAAGTGCGTTGCCAGCCTGTGTTGGGGGAGGGAGGAAGGAATGAGCGAAAGGAGAGGAGGAAGGGGAAGGGAGTTTGGTCTCCGGCGCTCTCACTGACCGAACGAAACGCAACAATGCAAGCACTGTTACTTCACGTCGGTTTTCTGTGAGAGGGTGGTACTACTCCGAGCGAGCAGATCCTAGTAATAATAGCTTCAGCGTGGTTCTACCACCTACCAAAATAAATAACGTTCCTAATATATAACAAAAGCACTTTGCAACGGTTTTAAATTTATTATTTTCATCACAATCATCAGAGGTACCCAAATAAAGAAAAACATCAATTCTGCAAATAAAAAAATCTATAAAAAAGGTTATTCTTGTTGTGTTGTTTATTATAATTTAAAACCCAATTCGTTTATTCATTTTACTATTTAATATTTACCTGACTTAGGTATTTACAAAGGTCCTTCAATACGCATACTTATTTGTTACCCGATAAAGGACTCAATAACTAGACAGAAATGATTGATGAATTGAAATGAGGGAGAGGTGACCCTAAGTAAAGTCGCCTAATGCTTAGAAATATAAATTTAGTTCTTGGCACACAACGTGAACGATAATTCATCCACCCTTAGACTGGAAATCACAAAGAAGTTCGTATATTATAATGCCGTGTAAAATTATAATTATGTAAATGTAATTTGTAATCCGCATTTGGATAAAATATCCCAAATAACTATAACATTCTAAAACACTAGTTGTACCCACGATTCTGCTCGCGTGAACTACAAAGTTATTGTCAATGTATTTATTTTTATTTTAACGCTTTAAATATTCCACTTTTTATTTTATAACTAAGTATTTATTGTAACACCTGGGTGTATACAAATATATGGATTCATTCTATTAAATTTAATTTTGTGACACACTGAAATTATAATATTTCAATAATTATATTGGGTTAATGTATGCTATAGTTTATACCGTAATTCGAAGCGACCGATATCAGTACTCTATTTTAATGTCAGTGGTCATTTAATTATGTTATAACCACCTCTGTGAAGGTTGTTAGCAAACGGGATAATTGTTAGGTCGTCCGTGATTGCAGAGTTTGTTGTTTGAGCTGTGGTAGTTATTCCTGTGATGGAAGTATTATATTAAATTTTTGGTCCGTGGAAAATGGAACAACATTCAAACTGAAATATCAGGACGGAGTAGAAGATTCTTTTCCTATTTTAGAGCTTGTTTAACTGTACTCGACCACTAAACACATACTGAACTATCAGTCATTTTATCATTGTGTCTCAGGTTTCAAAATAATACAGTGCATATCCTGTATTTACGTTCCTAATTATTTTCAAAATGGCAACGTGACGCCTAGTTACGATATATCCTTCTATCCCCCAGTACTTACTAAAGCTTGTGTACTCTATGTAACTCTCTATGTACTCTCTCTGTGTACTCCACCAGACTAGGCCCCCCTCGGCAACGGCTCAAGCCTAGGTCCGTTCCCTCGGCGTGGAGCCCTTGAGTACGTTGCTCGCGCGATACAGTGACACAAAATCTTACATCACTGCGACAACATTACACATATCTTTTGTGACACACTGAAATTATAATATTTCAATAATTATATTGGGTTAATGTATGCTATAGTTTATACCGTAATTCGAAGCGACCGATATCAGTACTCTATTTTAATGTCAGTGGTCGTTTAATTATGTTATAACCACCTCTGTGAAGGTTGTTAGCAAACGGGATAATTGTTAGGTCGTGCGTGATTGCAGAGTTTGTTGTTTGAACTGTGGTAGTTATTCCTGTGATGGAAGTATTATATTAAATTTTTGGTCCGTGGAAAATGGAAGAACATTCAAACTGAAATATCAGGACGGAGTAGAAGATTCTTTTCCTATTTTAGAGCTTGTTAAACTGTACCCGACCACTACACACATACTGAACTATGAGTCATTGTATCATTGTGGCTCAGGTTTCAAAATAACACAGTGCATATCTTGTATTTACGTTCCTCATTATTTTCAAAATGGCAACGTGGCGGCAACTGACGATAAATCCTTCTATCCCCCAGTACTTACTAAAATTTGTGTACTCTATGTAAATACATAGAGCAAGATAGACGTATGTATTAGTATGAAACAAAAAATAAACATATATAGAAAACACTGTGTGATTCCAATACGAAATAAAATTTGGGTTTCATACGTAGAAACCAGCAGTGAATTTATTTCGATGCTATAACCTAGTTACTGAGGACGCGTGATGAGGAGCCGTGGAGATGACTTTTGCCGCGACCTGAGTAAACTGATCTAACCGTGTAAAGAAAATCCTAGATGTGTTTACACGTATTAGACGCGATTTGAAGTTAGAAGTGAGACTTCGAAATGCTGATCCGCAACGTTTTTGTGTAACGTACAGTGGTGAGGGTTGAGTGGGAACAGTGAGACATATTCTATTCTCGCTTTTTTCCTTGGTTTCACTTCTACACATTTTTTTTCGCCTAACCTCTTTGTTCCTTATCTAGACAGAAAATTATCACTTCATTTAATATAATGTTAATAATATTAGACGCGATTTGAAGTTAGAAGTGAAACTTCGAAATGCTGATCCGCAACGTTTTTGTGTAACGTACAGTGGTGAGGGTTGAGTGGGAACAGTGAGACATATTCTATTCTCGCTTTTTTCCTTGGTTTCACTTCTACACATTTTTATTTCGCCTAACCTCTTTGTTCCTTATCTAGACAGAAAAGTATCACAATATCTTCATTTAATATAATGTTAATAAAGTGTTAATAAACTACGTTTTTTTATACGTACTACGCCTCCTATGTATTCTCTTGGCGTGGAGAAGTGAGGCTAGCGATATGATGCGCATACAGGACAACGCAAACGAAGTATCAACTAGTTCTTAATAAAACTTTACGTGAACTCTCCTAACTTTTGCCCGCGTGGAAGGTTCAAATATTTTTAAATAATACGTACGTTAACCCCAGTTTTAAAACATTCTTCAATGCTGCTCCGTTTCTATTTATCCGTATGATGCCTATAGCCTTCGTTGATAAATGAGCTATGTGACAATGTAATCATTTTTCAAATCGGATCAGTAGTTCCCGAGATTAACGCATTCAAGCAAACAAACTCTTCAGATTTATAATATTAGTATAGATTAATACGTGAAGCCTAAAGTTTGTACCCCTTTTTAACGGAATTGGGCGAACGGATGAACGTGAAATTTGGCATAGTTAAAGTTTATATGGAGGAGAAGTGCAGAAACCTATTTATTTTATATAAAATGCATTAGAAGTACATTAAATTAATTAAAATATACATTTTGATATCTGTCAATAAAGGACTTCAAAAAAGGTTGTGAAGGAGGTTGCTATGCTCGACTGTATGTATTATTTTACTCTTACGTTCCAATTACCCTTTTTCATTCTACATTCAACAATGATATTAACCCTAATAAAATTCAAACTTAAAAAAATTCAATGAACTATGGTCGAATGTCCACCACTGGGCGCCTAGTTAGTATAGATATGCGATGAAATGGCGTTTAATCTATAAAGTCGATATAGCATCTTCAATAAAATGCAAAGACGTTCAAAAAAATAAACTAGTATCATATATATTTTCCCTCACTAGCAGCGAAGTGTACGAACAAAGAACACTCGACAACTTCGTGACATTGCCGACCGCCTTTTCACGTTCTACTTCGAGGCCACTAAACTCCTACACATGTGTTGTACATAACATATCGGTGAAATAAATCAGTACAAAATAACAAACAACACATGTATTATTGATATATTACAGTCATTATATTTGATCTCCAAATGTACTAACCCTACAGAAGTAAGTTGTTTTGTTAATTCAAAAGATAAAAATACATATGTATTTTCATATTCATTTGGTAAATAGCAGTTATTTTGATATTACAAGCAGACATTTCAATTGTATATTCGTATAAATAAAAACTTACCGTCATTCATAAATGAATTAGTTATTACCGCAATCCGACTCAAAAAATTCCAATTAGCTTGAATTAGTAAAATAAAAAATATAATAAAAAAAATGTTAGTCTTTCACGAAAAAAATATTTCATCGCAGGACAATGAAAAAAGTTTATTATGTCGGTTTCAGCCACAAATACACACAAAGACATTTTGTTAGCAATGGCGATAGAGTTAGTTTGATCGAAAAAGTTTGTTCCAAATAAAACGTTGTTATAAGTTTTGGCGGACTCCATTCTTCGACGAATGTTGTAATTACGGCAAATAGATGTTTATTTAAAACTAGATTTCTCTCTTCGCTTACGTGAATGTAAATTTTGATATATCATTTTCTGATCTTTGACAACGTGTCTGCAAAATTTCGTGATGATCAGTTGAACAGCTAAAGTGAGAAAACATAGCAAACAGACAAACTACCATGCACATTTACAATATTGACTAGCTTCTGCCTGCTACTTTATCCGCGTGGAATAGTTATTTTGGCCTAACACAGCGGAAGCTCTCACAAGGAAAAAAGAAAGCACTATTTAGAACCATTCTTCGTTTGTGCTCCGCTCCTATTAGTCTTAGCGTGATGATACAGCCTCGCCAGCCAGCCAGACGTCCTCGATAAATGAGCTACCTAACACTGAGAGAATTTTTCAAATCGGACCAGTTCTTCCTAAAATTAGCGCGTTCAAGGAAACAAACTCTTCAGCTTTATTTATTTATACCTTAAACAAGCAATTCTTGTATATTTTTATATTGTTATATATTCAGGCTCTCGGAAACGGCGGCAGCGATTTCCGTGAAACTTAGTATGTAGGTGGTTTCGGGGACGATAAATCGATCTAGCTAGATTTCATTCATAGAAAACTTTTTTTTATCTGAGTTTTCAGGCATTGAAAAAATATAGCTAGAATACAAAGTTAAATTTCGCCAACGCTGTCGTAATAAAAATAGCTCAGATGGAAATCGGCTGCTTCGAAAATCAGTCTAACCCCAGTTCGAATCGGAGTGACGGCAAGAGATGTCTTTTAAAAAAAATTTTTTTGTATAAAAATGCTAATTTTGTGATGCCAACCTAAAAGTTTATTTGAATTTAAAAATGATTTTAAAGAACCGAGCTAGCCTCGGTCGTCCCGGTTCTAATATTAATATGTATAGAAATATAGATAAGAATTGTATGTTAAGATCTTTCAGGTATGTTATGAATGTTAGAAATAAGTCTACGCTTTAACCGACTGTGGTTAACATAGTATGGAAACGGCGGCAGCGATTTCCGTGAAACTTAGTATGTAGGTGGTTTCGGGGACGATAAATCGATCTAGCTAGATTTCGTTCATACAAAACTTTTTTATTTGAGTTTTCAGGCAATGAAAAAATATAACTAGAATATAAAGGTAAATTTCCCCACCGCTGTCAAAAAAAAATAGCTTAGATGGAAATTGGCTGCTTAGAAAATCCGTCTAACCCCAGTTCGAATGGGAGTGACAGCATGAGATGCCTTTTTTTAATTATTTTTTTTGGTATAAAGATGCTAACTTCGTGAAGTAAACCTAACAGTATATTTTAATTGAAAAAAAAACATTATAATTATAAGAGAGATTTAAAAAAAAATATGATGAAAAAATGCTAATTTTGTGAGGCAAACCTAACAGTTTATTTGAATTTAAAAATGTTTTTTAAAGAACCAATATTGACTAGCTTCTGCCTGCGACTTCATCCACGTGGAATAGTTATTTTGGGCTAACGCTGACACGCAGCGGAAGCTCTCACAAGGAAAAAAGAAGAAAGGAACCACGATTTAGAACCATTCTTCGTTTGTGCTGCGCTCCTATTAGTCTTAGCGTGATGATACATCCTCACCAGCCAGCCAGACCTCCTCGATAGATGAGCTACCTAACACTAAGAGAATTTTTCAAATCGAACCAGTTCTTCCTAAAATTAGCGCGTTCAAGGAAACAAACTCTTCAGCTTTATTTATTTATACCTTAAACGAGCAATTCTTGTATATTTTTATATCGTTCATACAAAACTTTTTTATTTGAGTTTTCAGGCAATGAAAAAATATAACTAGAATATAAAGGTAAATTTCCCCACCGCTGTCAAAAAAAAATAGCTTAGATGGAAATTGGCTGCTTAGAAAATCCGTCTAACCCCAGTTCGAATGGGAGTGACAGCATGAGATGCCTTTTTTTAATTATTTTTTTTGGTATAAAGATGCTAACTTCGTGAAGTAAACCTAACAGTATATTTTAATTGAAAAAAAAACATTATAATTATAAGAGAGATTTAAAAAAAAATATGATGAAAAAATGCTAATTTTGTGAGGCAAACCTAACAGTTTATTTGAATTTAAAAATGTTTTTTAAAGAACTATAGTTAGTATAGAAATATAGATAAGAATTGTATGCTAAGAATTTTCAGGTATATTATGAATGTTAGAAATAAGTCTACGCTTTAACCGACTGTGGTTAACATAGTATAAATCTGCGAAATATGTCGGAATCGATTATGCGTGCAGCTCGTTTCTCTGACCCGATTCGCAGAACACGTAGTGGAAACATTATTTACCCTCAGTGTGCATCGAACAGAATGACATTTGAATTTTAAATAGTGGTAACTAAATAGAATATAGAATCGTTTTGAACATACCTTTTGGAATATGCCAGGCAGAGGGGCTACGAGACCGGCATGTCTTTCGGCATGTCATTGTGTTGGATTATTACATTGAATTATAATCAGATATAGTTCAAGACAGTGGTACAATAAAAAACAGGGTGTGTCGTAAAGATAAAAATGAAAAAATCTGAAAAAATCAGGGAAACGTATTAATTTAAAAAAAAACCAACAAGACGCCAACGTCACGCGGCGCTCCCAGGCGGTTACCAATCCAATCACTAACCGCACCCGATGTTGCGTAACTTCGATGATCGGACGAGAACCGGTGTTTTCAACACTCTACCCGAGACAATGTTTACACGCACCAGTGTTCATATTTTAATTGAAAAAAAAACATTATAATTATAAGAGAGATTTAAAAAAAAATATGATGAAAAAATGCTAATTTTGTGAGGCAAACCTAACAGTTTATTTGAATTTAAAAATGTTTTTTAAAGAACTATAGTTAGTATAGAAATATAGATAAGAATTGTATGCTAAGAATTTTCAGGTATATTATGAATGTTAGAAATAAGTCTACGCTTTAACCGACTGTGGTTAACATAGTATAAATCTGCGAAATATGTCGGAATCGATTATGCGTGCAGCTCGTTTCTCTGACCCGATTCGCAGAACACGTAGTTTCGAAAATCAGTCTAACCCCAGTTCGAATCGGAGTGACGGCAAGAGATGTCTTTTAAAAAAAATTTTTTTGTATAAAAATGCTAATTTTGTGATGCCAACCTAAAAGTTTATTTGAATTTAAAAATGATTTTAAAGAACCGAGCTAGCCTCGGTCGTCCCGGTTCTAATATTAATATGTATAGAAATATAGATAAGAATTGTATGTTAAGATCTTTCAGGTATGTTATGAATGTTAGAAATAAGTCTACGCTTTAACCGACTGTGGTTAACATAGTATAAATCTGTGAAATACGTCGAATCGATTATGCGTGCAGCTCGTTTCTCTGACCCGATTCGCAGAACACGTAGTGGAAACATTATTTACCCTCAGTGTGCATCGAATAGAATGACATTTGAATTTTAAATAGTGGTAACTAAATAGAATCGTTTTGAACATACGTTTTGGAATAAGCCAGGCAGAGGGGCTACGAGACCGGCATGTCTTTCGGCGATCGTCATTGTGTTAGATTATTACATTGAATTATAATCAGATATAGTTCAATACAGTGGTACAATAAAAAACAGGATGTGTCGTAAAGATAGAAGTGAATATTTGTATAACAGGGAAACGTATTAATTAAAAAAAAAGCCGAACAAGAAGCCAACGTGACGCGCCGCTCCCAGGCGGTTACCCATCCAATCACTAACCGCGCCCGATGTTGCGTAACTTCGATGATCGGACGAAAACCGGTGTTTACAACACTCTACCCGACACAATGATTACCCGCACCAGTTTTCGTGACATAAAAAGATGGGCAATCAAAATTGCAAAGCCCATAAGCAGGTTTACTTTAAAAATATTAAAAAATCGATATTCTATTTAATACTTTAAAAATCAAGCTTTTAACCATAATCTTACCTGATGTTAATTAACTATACCTATGTCAGGTATAAAATTAAGATCATATGTTTACTGGACTAAGATACTAAATAGCCAAATGGCGTCACATTTCCAAAAATCAATCCTTAGTGCTCAGCTACAGCGTAAAAGGAAGCCGTATGTAAATTTTCACTGCTCCAGTCTTCGATCAACAATAACTAGATAAAGGGACACGTACAAAATCGAAGCTAAATCCTGTCCGCGTAAATATATACTTATGCGTAGCTATTTGTTTACTAAGAAAGGGAGCAAAAAAGTTTTAAAACAATTTTAAGTTCAACCTAATTACAACCATGACACCTAGTAATAAAGTCAGGAATGTTCAAAATATTATTTAATACTTACGATAAAACGAGCAACGCAATAAATTACTCCCGTCACTTACAAATGAAAAAATAACATAAACAAATTTGTATAAATTCAACCTTAACGCGCAATAAATAAAGTACTTTTTCCCGTTATTCTGCGTGTTTGTGCGTGGTTGGCGAGCCTTGACCAAACATTTGTACCACATTTTAAAATCGGTAATTTTCTTCAACATTTAATATTATTTGTTAGCTTAAAGCTTAAAATATAACTTATTTAACATGTATATAGGGAAAGTAAGATACTCCGGCCGTTAAATTGCTTTTTTGGGGTATTATTTTTGCATATTTTGAACACACTGCGACATTGTGAAAGGTGCTTACATTGGCTGTGTTTCAAACAAACTAAACAAAATAAAAGCTCACGTTTCAAATGAGCTGTTATTTACCTAGACGTACTTTTCGCGCCGACTCAATATCTAGTTATTGTTGATCGAAGGCTCCAGTAGTTTTGGTCGTGTTTAATACTCAATTGACAGCTAATAGAGGAGAATGAAAGAAGAAATACAGGTTAATTAGTCTCTACTTAGATGAGATAAGGGTACGAAGAGGATATACTAAAAAATATAAATCTAAATTGTAGTACATATAGGTACCCGGGAAGCAAACTAATACGAAATATCATTTTTTTTCTACTCCTTTTACTTATAGACTGTTTTCTAAAAGCACGTTGCAAATAAGAATAAACAGGATCTCGTTTCTATTGTTCAGTTTCGTAATAAATATCGAAATTATAACAATGCTTATTTCATTTTGTTTCTGAAACGATTATCAAAGATATATACTAACGGAGCGGGCGGACGTTGTCCTGCCTTGATGTTAAATTGCATTTTCGGATGTTATTTTTGCATCTTTTGAATACACTGCGGCATTGTGAAAGGTGCTTACATTGGCTGTGTTTCACACAAACTAAACAAAATAAAAACACGTTTCAAATGAGCTGTTATTTATAACCAGACGTATTTTCGCGCCCACCCGATATCTAGTTATTGTTGATCGAAGGCTCCAGTAGTTTTGGTCATAATACAGCTAATAGAGGAGAATGAAAGAAGAAATGCAGGTTACTTAGTCTCTACTTAGATGAGATAAGGATATGAAGAGGATATACTAAAAAATAGACATTTAAATTAGTACATATACTATAGAGGGCACTCGGGAAGCAAACTAATACAAAATATCATTTTTTTGCTTATAGTCTGTTTTCTAAAAGCACGTTGCGAATAAAAAAAAAACAGAATCTCGTTTCTATCGCTTAGTTTCGTAATAAATATCGAAATTATAACAATGCTTATTTCATTTTGTTTCTGAAACGATTATCAAAGATATATACTAACGGAGCCGGCGGACGTTGTCCTGCCTTGATAATAAAAAAATCCTAAAAATCAACCGCAGCGCCACTTTTCGGGTCCAATCTAAACGGGTGAATCTAACCCATTCTCGGATCCACTGGAAGACACACACAAAATTTCATCAAAATCAGTTAAGCTGTTTATGAGGAGTTCAGTGATATACACACGTACAGAAGAAATTTATATATAAAGATAAGACTTTATAAATTAAAATACTAGGCACGCCGACAACTTCTAAGTACTATAAGTAAACCCACACTTATTCCCACAACTTAGTCTAGTTCTGTTTGATTCACGAATTGACTAAAGTCTGTAATCACAAGGTTTCGTGTCGAGTTTATTCTTTTTCTTCTAAGGGTATTTCACGTTCACAATAGATTCTTGAAAATGTCGAAAACGTTTTTTTTATATTATTCTATATAATTTATATATAGGGGTTTTTATTCACTTTTTAAGTAAAATAGTTTATTTCACACAAATATACAATTGTGCATATCAATTAAGAAATGATTTCTGGTCGTTTTATTCAAGAAAAAAAAATGTAATACTATCTTCTGCCCGTGACTTCGTTCACGTGGAATAGTTACTGTTTACACAGCGCACGCAGCTAACGCTCGCAAAAGGAAAATAACGATTTTGAAACATTCCTTTTTGATGCTCCGCTCCTGTTGGTCTTAGCCTCAGGATATATAGCCTTCCTCGATAAATGTGTTATCTAACACTGAAAGAATTTTTGAAATCGGACCAGTAGTATCGTCGCCTGTATCATTGCGAGTGTTCTGAAGAGTTATTTAATTTATTCCCTTCCTTTCCTTTTCATAACTGAAACACGCGCGCTGGACCTCGGAGCCATAGTTTTACGGTATATTCTATCTGGACAGGAACTAAAAAATACGCAACTTCTTATCTTTCCCGTACCGTGAAGCTGTAGAACAATCTCCCAGCCATTGTGTTCCCTCCTTCCTATAACATGGGGTCCTTCAAGCGTAACGTGCAGAGACATTTACGCAGGCCGACATGATAGCGGGGACCGGCAAGGGATAGCGTTTCTCTTGGTAGTCGCCATTATTTTTTAATTGTGCTTTGCTCACCATCAGGAACAGTGCACTCAATTTGTTGTGCTACAATAAAAAAATAGTTCTTGAGAACGCGTTCAAGCAAACAAAATCTTCAGCTTTATAATAAATAGTACTATAGATGTTTAGAATTTTATTTTCTGCTTTATAGATTGTTCGCTTTTGACCACAATCAACCCTGATGTTAAATTACAAAATGGACTAAAACGGTAAACACGCCAAAAGCAAAATAGACTAACTGTCAGATGCAATCGCCGAAATACCGATACATTTTCAACTTCAAAACGATATCTAACCAGGGGTTTATTAGACAAAACTAACACCACGATACTTTTGGGCTTATCACGGTACTTTCCAAAACTGAAAACTTCGGTTCATTATAATATTCGAACTTACGTCAAACAACGCGGTATCTGAACACGTTTTTTCGCTGAACACAATTTGAATAATTCATAGGTAACACTGTACGACGAATTTAAATCGTTTTCAAGTTTAGTAACTACTTGGACAAATTGATTTTATGATGTCAGAATATTTGTGACCCGATCCAGCTTAACATGGGTGCCATATAATAGGTGTTTAATCATTTTAGATTCCTTTTTGGTTTTTGATTCCGTTTCTATGACTTTGATTTTTTTTTATATCATAGGAGGCAAACGACCCGGCGAGTCATCTGATGGTAAGTGATCACCGCTGCAACGCCAGGGGTGTCGCAAGTACATTACCAACCTGTGTTTGGGGGAAAGAAAAGTGTCAGGGGAGATGAGAGGGGGTGGGTGAGAGGAGGGGGAGGGAGGTAGGAATCCGAGGCTCTCACTGACCGAGCGAAACGCAACAATGCAAGCACTGTTACTTCACGTCGGTGTTCCTGTGCGTCGGCTGGTAGTAACCCGGCCGAGCCGACCTATTCATGCTGAAACCAGCAATAGCTTTAACATGTCTCTGATTTATATACCAGGTGAAAGGTTAAACACTAGTACTATTCTAGGATATGATATTTCATGGTCACGTTTAACATATAAAATAATAATATCAAAACAAATGCTAATAAACAACAAAGAGATTCTTAGATAAAATTTGTTTTAAGAATTTCAAAAGTATGGATAACCTAAATGACCCATCTTGAATAACCGGTGACAAAACCTACTATCGGCGACCCGGAGTTAATGACCTTCGATAATAAAAGGAACAATAAGTGTTTTTTTTGTTCAAACTTCTAAAAAGTTTGTTAGTTAGTTGGTCATTGATCCCACGTTTATTCATGCTTCACTTTCTCTTCGCCCGACGGTCACTGATACTGTGCTTTAACAATTTTTGTATTTTTCTAGATAACTAGGTCAGATATTTAGCACCAATTTTTTTAATTTATTTAGAACCAGAATCGAGTGCTTGGTATCCTCCATAAATATTGCTATTGTGTAAACTTTCGCCTGGTATAAGTAATATGTATCCATATGTGATATACATATTTTTTCCAGAAGGAATTATCATAACAACAGTGGAACCACATCAAAATCCGTTGGGTAGTTTAGAAGTACAGAGGCAACACGGAGACGTGAAAAGTAACTATGTTTTAAAATATATTATTTATAGTTACACATAGATAAGAAAGAAGGGTTTGTAACGCGGATGTGCAGGAACGATAAACGTGGACCACTTCCGCTCTAAGAAAAATGTGGTATAAAAAAAAATTCATTCCCTGATCTTGAATAATGGCGACCACTGGATGCCAGTCACACAGATAAATTTTCCATTATTCATACGCAGTTCGTTCGCAGTCTAGTTGGAGATAAGTTTCTCATCACGCTACTAGGATAGTTTGTAGATTGTATTGTAAAATCCAAGTGTCTTGTGTATTTCAAGAACAAAGAGTAAAAAACTTAACCTTGAAACTTTCAATTTATCGTTATTAATTATATTGTACATATGTGTGTCCGAGACTCCGTCCGCGTAGAACTTCATCCAAAAAACAGTCTTTCGTTTACTGTCTTACAAATTATCTATACTAATATTATAAAGAGGTAAAGTTTGTGAGTTTGTGACGTTGTAAGGGGTAACCTCAGGAACTACTGGTCCGATTTGGAAAATTCTTTCAGTGTTATATAGCTCATTTATCAGGGAAGGTTATAGGCTATATATCACGCTAAGACCTATAGGAGCGGAGCAGCAATGAAGAATGTTGCAAAATCGGGGTATTTTTTCCTTTTCAGAGCTTCCGCTGCGTTTTAGCGCAAAATAACCATTCCACACGTACGTATTACCTCCCAACGAAGTGGGCACGGGTCGGCTAGTATAATATACATTACATAATATCCTTGTTTTTGTAAGAGATTGAATTGCATTTACTTACTCTTCTCTCGTGCTTAGCTCGAGCCGTCATTCAAATTACAATGACTTTTTATAGAGTGGACCGATTTTAATGAAACAAAACCTTAATGTTACTCGAGCATATGCTTTATGACTTTCTGCATGAGGTTTTATCAACGTAATACTTTAGGAGCGATGCGCGTTCAAACAAACAGACATAGAGATATTTCAAAAAATTATTAAAATACAAAAATTACAAAAAAATACCACAAAAATCTAAAAAGTATAGACATGTTAAATTTACGTTCTTATTATATAATATAGATAGATATAGATATTGAGAAGCGCAATGATGCTAAAATACTTTTAATTAAATCAGTTCGAATACCACAAATTAAAAAGCAAATGAAGGCGAGGTCTAGTCCCGTGTTAAACACAAATTTACATTACAATAGAAATGTCAAGTTAACATAACAAACATTTAAATAACTACAAGCAAAATAAAATAACGAAAGGAAAATAAAAGTGTTCCTCTTGAAATAGAACGACGATAATTATAGCTCTTCGTTTCAGGCACCAGATTATTACACAAAGCTCTTCTGTTTCCTAAGCGGATAAAAATACAGTGATAAAAAACAACTCCGTCCGATATTTTATTCAAGTCAGGGAATGAACAAATCGGTTTCAAAGTATCTATATTTTCAAACAACTTAATATTTCATTATTATAAGAACAATTTCATTAACCTTCACTGGTATAAAGCGTAATACTTGACTGTTGTTTTACCTCTGAGTCGAAAGTTATCGCATTAAATGGATTTAAAAAGGAAATGAGTATTGAAATTCGATACCTCTCGCACCAGTAGTACTAGCGAGCCGTGGCCAATTTAATTTATTTACTTTATTGAAATCAACGAAAACGGTCTATTAAGAATTCAATTTGTTCGTTTCAATATCTTATGAGATGAACAATATTACTGAATCTTTTAAAGACCTAATAATATAGAATAAACATCGAAAAATAATGTTTTAGTGGTCACCGCGTTCGGACACTGTGTTGATCGATGTAGATTTAAATCCTTGTAAACTGGAGCTTTCGGTGAAAAAAAAGATTGTGTTGAAACCATAGGTGGTAACATGGTGGTAGGGTTTTCCTAAGTTTACGTAACTAGCTAAGAGTAGCTAGAGTAAGGTCTGTCGCCAAGCATCTGTAGGCGTGTTCCGGCAGTTGCACTTAAACTTAAAAGCCAGTTCACTTCTAGGTCTGGCGAGTTCAACGCGTTAGACCTCTTTGTTATTTAACATCAGATTAGATTGTGGCCAAAAGCTAAAATTTATAATTATATATTATATAGCGGGCCCGACGGTCGATGAAGAAAAAATGAAATATGTAGTAATGAAAAAAACATTGACAAAAAATATTCCTAAACCTTCCTAATGAATCATTATATCTACTGGTGAAAACCGCATAAAAATCCGTTCAGTAGTTTTTGATTTTATCGCGAACAGACAGACAGACAGAGAACTCTGTTTTATAATATGTAATGATATAAAAACATATTATATTGATAAATGTAGCTATGTGAACATCGTTCAGACATTGACAACTGTCAAAACTATCACGAAGCTCAGATCAGTCACATTCGCTACACCAATCCCAGTGGTTGGTTTTTTAACCAATCAATGAATGGCTTGGTTTGATACATAAAATGACAATACAACGGTTACGGAGCGGAGCTCTATTCACGTGCTATAACGATCCACAGTCGCGTATCCTAACGTTCGTTGCAACAATTCATGGGCAGTGTATCCAAACTAAACAAAAAGGAGAAACAAGAAATCAAGAGGTACACTAGAGCGATGCGGTAAAATATGAGTACAGAGATAAATCATGCATTATACTGTGGATGAAGTGTTAGTGAACGTAGTATCACTACCACAAACGTGCGTTAACGCTGTGGTTTGCACACAATATTAGTATACATATATTACTAGTAGCGATACATAAAATGACAATACAACGGTCACGGAGCTCTATTCACGTGCTATAACGATCCACAGTCGCGTATCGTAACGTTCGTTGCAACAACTCGTGGGTAGTGTATCCAAACTAAACAAAAAGTAGAAACAAGAGAGCAAGAGGTACACTAGAGCGGTGCGGTAAAATATGAGTGCAGAGATAAATCATGCATTATACCTTGGATGAAGTGTTAGCGAATTTAGTATCACTACCACAAACGTGTGTTAACGCTGTGGTTTGCACACAATAGTAGTATACATATATTAATAGTAGTAGTAGTAGGTGGGAGAGCCACGCTGTAGCTATTACTGATTTCAGCATAAATGGGTCGGCTGGCTCGAGGTAGTACCACTCTCACATAGAAAATCGACGTGAAGTAACAGTGCTTGCATTGTTGCGTTTCGTTCGGTCAGTGAGAGCGCCGAAGGCCCACCTCTCTCCCCCTCCTCTCCCTCCCTCCTCCCTCCCTTTTCCCATACACAGGTTGGCAACGCACTTTCGACCGCCCTAGTGTTGTTAGTGTCTATGGACGGTGGTGATTTCTTAACATCAGGTGACCCATCAATTCGTTTGCCTGCTATGACATTTTAAAAAAAAACTTTAAATATTAGGAATATGAATTGGCAATCACATACAGGAATTCTATTTATTATTTAACTCTATATGCACTTTAAATATCTAAACAAAATAAATTCATGCCTGTAAAGTACGAGATAAAAAAGGTTGCATATAAATTTAAGTAATTCTATCAATATTAATAAACATAAATACCAAATAAAAAGTTTCCATACAATAAGTATTTGCGTAGAATACGATATGATCCTCGACAAAAATGGACTATTTTAATTTCGTAACTTAATATCGAGCCAGCTGTTTACTATAAGCCCCGGCACGATTTTCCCTGTTACAACATAACTCAATTTATCTTGAGAATTTTTTGTTTTACTACGTTATAATTTTGTGAACGCCCACTCTGTTCTAACATGGGCCTCGCTTTATTTTAGCAATGGTTATAAAAATATCTTCGGGTGAAGAGTAACGGAAAGATTAACACAGCCATTGTTAGTTACACAAAAAAAAACATTTGACAAAAACAAGCATTTGACGCACAAGATGTGAAACCTTAAAAAAATTATAAAATATTTTTAAACGACAATATAATCTATCTCATTTTCTCGCATGTTAAATCATATAATCTTTTTAATGTTGCTTTTTCGTTTCACCGAGTTTCAAATTACAACGATCTTAAAGATAGTTTCGCTTCTGAAAACATTAATTCTAAAAATATGTCTATTATATTCACATATACACGATGCAATACATTTTTTATAGTGTTTTTGTTAACTCGCTTGCACATTTGTCTGTTTGGATTGAATTTTGCACCATAATTACTTTATAGGTAACTTCCTTATAAACTAGAGTCTTTAAATTTTGTATGTAGTACAGGATAAAAGAACGAAGAAGAATTATGTGTTTCAGGTATGTTTAGATAAAAAAAAAATTAATACTATACTCGTACATGTATTAGCGCCACACCACGTAAGTGATGATGACTATAATCTAAATGGTAAACTAGGTAAAGGAGCGACTGGTTCTTAAGTACAGCAATCGGAAATACCTATAGATGACGACATATACTCAACATGAAGTTGGTAGCTAGCCAGGCAAGTTTATAAAAAGATCTACTAAGATTTCATCACGATGTCTTCCTTCACAGGTATCCAGGGCTGTAGCTAGAGTCGAATTTGAGATTTAGCATTGGTTACAGATAGGGCGAATTAAAAAAATAATCATAATTAATCCTTGGTATGTCACAAACTGTGGTATGTTCGGAAAAGTTTAGATACCTATAATTTTTTTTTTGGTCAAACTATATACAAACAATTTAATTATAATAATTTATCTTAGTTTTTGGTATTTTTAAGGTAGGATAATATCCCACAATACCCCTCCTAGCTACGACCATGCAGGAATCTGCGGCTCTTGCAAGTATTGGACGCGACGACAAGCGACACGAGTGTCTGAACTCCCTAACCACAGAGCCATCATCGCTTACTTAAAAAACGTACTAACTGCGCCCGACATTGCTTAACTTCGGTAATCAGACAAGAACCGGTGTTTTCAACACTCTACCCGATACAGTGTTTTCCCCCACTATTTTTCGTCATACAAAAAGGTTGCAGATCAGAATTTCACAGCTTTAGAAGTTTCATTTCAATAAGCCTATAATGTACCACGAAGTTTTATCCGGGCAAGACCAAAAAGCGAAAAAGCGTATTATAGAAAAACGCGGTGTATTATCTTTTAACACGCTTTTATTAGCTTCACCTGTATGTATGTATGCTTGTAACCGACCCCTTTGAGCTCGATTTTGTCCTACTTTGAACGATTAGATTTAATTCAAACTTTGCACACCTGTCAAGGGTCGACGACAGTGCAATAAACCGAAAAAAAAATTTTAAAAAAATTAACTAAAATATAAAAAAAAAAAAAAATGGATTAAGAATAGTGTAAATTAGAAATAAATGTATATTTTTTGTAAAAAGTGCTTATATTAACAGTGACGCATGTTATTACTGTATCTCTGTAACTGTATCTGTATAGTCTGCCCTTATGAGTGTAAATGTATCACGTAAAAGCTATGCAACGCGCTTTGTTTACTTAGATGAAGGTCTGAGAATGCCGAAGTAAAACCATACACAGTAAAACTTGGAGGCAAATTTTACTCGCGTCCGCAGGAAGCGTACCTCTCATTCCCGTACACGTTCTCCCCAGGTGGTACTAAAGAGTAACACATTTTTGGCTACTGCACTTCCCTTATTTTCTACTTTCCCTTATTTGCGAACTGGGTTAGTTTATATTAGCCAAATTACCAGACACAAGATACACGTTTGAATTCTTGAGGTCACATGCCGGTACACATGTTTGTCACAGTAATTCTTATATGCATGAATAGCTAGTTTAGACAGATTCGCGAAGTTGCATCATAGGCAACAGTCCAAGCCAAGGCTTGGTCACTCTGGCACCCTCCAGCTTGTTGTAAAAAGTGCCTTAAGCGCTAGCTTTTTTTTTTATTGTAGCACGGCATAATGACTGCACTCTGCCTGATGGTAAGCACAGTGCAATCCAAAAACAATGGCGACATTCTAAAAATATGTCTATTATATTCACATATACACGATGCAATACATTTTTTATAGTGTTTTTGTTAACTCGCTTGCACATTTGTCTGTTTGGATTGAATTTTGCACCATAATTACTTTATAGGTAACTTCCTTATAAACTAGAGTCTTTAAATTTTGTATGTAGTACAGGATAATAGAACGAAGAAGAATTATGTGTTTCAGGTATGTTTAGATAAAAAAAAAATTAATACTATACTCGTACATGTATTAGCGCCACACCACGTAAGTGATGATGACTATAATCTAAATGGTAAACTAGGTAAAGGAGCGACTGGTTCTTAAGTACAGCAATCGGAAATACCTATAGATGACGACATATACTCAACATGAAGTTGGTAGCTAGCCAGGCAAGTTTATAAAAAGATCTACTAAGATTTCATCACGATGTCTTCCTTCACAGGTATCCAGGGCTGTAGCTAGAGTCGAATTTGAGATTTAGCATTGGTTAAGATAGGGCGAATTAAAAAAATAATCATAATTGATCCTTGGTATGTCACAAACTGTGGTATGTTCGGAAAAGTTTAGATACCTATAATTTTTCGAATTTGAGATTTAGCATTGGTTACAGATAGGGCGAATTAAAAAAATAATCATAATTAATCCTTGGTATGTCACAAACTGTGGTATGTTCGGAAAAGTTTAGATACCTATAATTTTTTTTTTGGTCAAACTATATACAAACAATTTAATTATAATAATTTATCTTAGTTTTTGGTATTTTTAAGGTAGGATAATATCCCACAATACCCCTCCTAGCTACGACCATGCAGGAATCTGCGGCTCTTGCAAGTATTGGACGCGACGACAAGCGACACGAGTGTCTGAACTCCCTAACCACAGAGCCATCATCGCTTACTTAAAAAACGTACTAACTGCGCCCGACATTGCTTAACTTCGGTAATCAGACAAGAACCGGTGTTTTCAACACTCTACCCGATACAGTGTTTTCCCCCACTATTTTTCGTCATACAAAAAGGTTGCAGATCAGAATTTCACAGCTTTAGAAGTTTCATTTCAATAAGCCTATAATGTACCACGAAGTTTTATCCGGGCAAGACCAAAAAGCGAAAAAGCGTATTATAGAAAAACGCGGTGTATTATCTTTTAACACGCTTTTATTAGCTTCACCTGTATGTATGTATGCTTGTAACCGACCCCTTTGAGCTCGATTTTGTCCTACTTTGAACGATCAGATTTAATTCAAACTTTGCACACCTGTCAAAGGTCGACGACAGTGCAATAAACCGAAAAAAAATTTTTTTAAGAAATTAACTAAAATATTTAAAAAAAAAAAAATTGGATTAAGAATAGTGTAAATTAGAAATAAATGTATATTTTTTTGTAAAAAGTGCTTATATTAACAGTGACGCATGTTATTACTGTATCTCTGTAACTGTATCTGTATAGTCGGCCCTTATGAGTGTAAATGTATCACGTAAAAGCTACGAAACGCGCTTTGTTTACTTACATGAAGGGCTGAGAATGCCGAAGTAACATAAACCATACACAGTAAAACTTGGGGGCAAATTTTACTCGCGTCCGCAGGAAGCGTACCTCTCATTCCCGTACACGTTCTCCCCAGGTGGTACTAAAGAGTAACAACAAATTTTTGGCTACTGCACTTCCCTTATTTTCTACTTACCCTTATTTGCGAACTGGGTTAGTTTAGATTAGCCAAATTACCAGACACAAGATACACGTTTGAATTCGTGAGGACACATACCGGTACGCATGTTTATGTACAATTGTAAAATGTACATTTTTTTTTTATTGTGGCACGGCAAAATAACTGCACTCTGCCTGATGGTAAGCACAGTGCAATCCAAAAACAATGGCGACCACCAAGTGACACATAGTATCCATCGCCGGTCGCCGCTGTCGTACCGGCCTGCGAAAGGCTGGATATGCACAGGCTGATCCCGAAACGCAACCCGCAGAAGCGAATCACTATGACGGGCTTTTTCGCCATATGCATGGTGGTTGCGACCCAGTCAGGATGTAAAATCCTACCACCCCGCTTTCGCCATTGCCTCGTTCGTTATTCAGGAGGGTGCACCACGTGCAGGTGAGGTTGGCTTGGGTGTCTCAAGTCTTATGATATTATTCGACACCCCTTACATGAAGATTTGAAGGCCCGTCAGGCCAATAGCGTAATCAATTCGAAAAAAAAGGCTGCTGCACTATTCCACATAAATTGAACCACGCAGCAACCAATAGAATAATCAATCAAACGACGATAATAACACATGGATACTCTATTTCGCTATACGATTAAAGAAATAAGTGACTAAGAACTGGTTAAAGGAGAAAACTAATTATGAATAGAATGTAAGTGAGAGTAATTGCTAGGTTGTCTCATTTAACTCACTAAAACCTCCGTAAGTGTGAAAAGGAAACCTCTATAAGAGAAAATCGTTTCGTTAAACGTTGCATACTTGGTGTATTTTTTAAACCTCTAATAAGTCAGAAAAACCAGAGCTCAGTGAGAAACCTTCATAAGCCAAAAAGAGAAGTCTGACGATATATAACTACCTTATATGTTTATCACTATTATTTCGCCATTGTAGAGTTTTTGGTATTTTTAAGGTAGGAGACATTGTCCCACAATGCTCATCTTAGCTACGACCATGCAGGAATCTCTGGCTCATTAACAAGTATTGGAACCGACGACAAGCAACACTAGTGTCTAAACTCTGAACACCCTAACCACACAGCCATCATCGCTTACTTAAAAAACATACTAACTGCGCCCGACATTGCTTAACTTCGGTGATCGGACAAGAACCGGTGTTTTCTACACTCTACCCGACACAGTGTTTACCCCCACCATTTTTCGTCATACAAAAAGGTTGCAGATCAGAATTTCACAGCTTTAGAAGTTTCATTTAAATAAGCCTATAATGTACCACGAAGTTTTATCCGGGCAAGACCAAAAAGCGAAAAAGCGTATTATAGAAAAACGCGGTGTATTATCTTTTAACACGCTTTTATTAGCTTCACCTGTATGTATGTATGCTTGTAACCGACCCCTTTGAGCTCGATTTTGTCCTACTTTGAACGATCAGATTTAATTCAAACTTTGCACACCTGTCAAAGGTCGACGACAGTGCAATAAACCGAAAAAAAATTTTTTTAAGAAATTAACTAAAATATTTAAAAAAAAAAAAATTGGATTAAGAATAGTGTAAATTAGAAATAAATGTATATTTTTTTGTAAAAAGTGCTTATATTAACAGTGACGCATGTTATTACTGTATCTCTGTAACTGTATCTGTATAGTCGGCCCTTATGAGTGTAAATGTATCACGTAAAAGCTACGAAACGCGCTTTGTTTACTTACATGAAGGGCTGAGAATGCCGAAGTAACATAAACCATACACAGTAAAACTTGGGGGCAAATTTTACTCGCGTCCGCAGGAAGCGTACCTCTCATTCCCGTACACGTTCTCCCCAGGTGGTACTAAAGAGTAACAACAAATTTTTGGCTACTGCACTTCCCTTATTTTCTACTTACCCTTATTTGCGAACTGGGTTAGTTTAGATTAGCCAAATTACCAGACACAAGATACACGTTTGAATTCGTGAGGACACATACCGGTACGCATGTTTATGTACAATTGTAAAATGTACATTTTTTTTTTATTGTGGCACGGCAAAATAACTGCACTCTGCCTGATGGTAAGCACAGTGCAATCCAAAAACAATGGCGACCACCAAGTGACACATAGTATCCATCGCCGGTCGCCGCTGTCGTACCGGCCTGCGAAAGGCTGGATATGCACAGGCTGATCCCGAAACGCAACCCGCAGAAGCGAATCACTATGACGGGCTTTTTCGCCATATGCATGGTGGTTGCGACCCAGTCAGGATGTAAAATCCTACCACCCCGCTTTCGCCATTGCCTCGTTCGTTATTCAGGAGGGTGCACCACGTGCAGGTGAGGTTGGCTTGGGTGTCTCAAGTCTTATGATATTATTCGACACCCCTTACATGAAGATTTGAAGGCCCGTCAGGCCAATAGCGTAATCAATTCGAAAAAAAAGGCTGCTGCACTATTCCACATAAATTGAACCACGCAGCAACCAATAGAATAATCAATCAAACGACGATAATAACACATGGATACTCTATTTCGCTATACGATTAAAGAAATAAGTGACTAAGAACTGGTTAAAGGAGAAAACTAATTATGAATAGAATGTAAGTGAGAGTAATTGCTAGGTTGTCTCATTTAACTCACTAAAACCTCCGTAAGTGTGAAAAGGAAACCTCTATAAGAGAAAATCGTTTCGTTAAACGTTGCATACTTGGTGTATTTTTTAAACCTCTAATAAGTCAGAAAAACCAGAGCTCAGTGAGAAACCTTCATAAGCCAAAAAGAGAAGTCTGACGATATATAACTACCTTATATGTTTATCACTATTATTTCGCCATTGTAGAATATTAAAAAAAAGTGTGTGTGCACTTATGTACACGCGTTAGAAGTTATACTTCTTTGGCGTAACAAGATAAAAATCATTTCAAAAATGTTTCAAAAATCTTTCGCCGTACTCTACGTTTGTTGAAAAAACGACGCTAACAATAGAAAAATTGACTATAGCTAACTTCAGGGTGTCGGTTTTTCGTGACGGTGTCCGCTGATCGTAAAAATTACTCTCATCATTTTTCCCTAAATATACTTCTTTAGCTTAAATAAATCCTTTATTTCAACTTTTAAATGCTTTAAAACTAATTTTCTATAGGTATCCCTACCTATACTATACCCCTACCTATATCTGTACAAAAAATCAAGTAAGATACCAAGGAGACGTACAATAGAGTATTTATCAAATAATAATGTTATAATGGTGTGGTCTGCGCGCACATCATAACTCACTCTCACAATTTCTCCCAAACTTTGAACGATCAGATTTAATTCAAACTTTGCACACCTGTCAAAGGTCGACGACAGTGCAATAAACCGAAAAAAAATTTTTTTAAGAAATTAACTAAAATATTTAAAAAAAAAAAAATTGGATTAAGAATAGTGTAAATTAGAAATAAATGTATATTTTTTTGTAAAAAGTGCTTATATTAACAGTGACGCATGTTATTACTGTATCTCTGTAACTGTATCTGTATAGTCTGCCCTTATGAGTGTAAATGTATCACGTAAAAGCTATGCAACGCGCTTTGTTTACTTAGATGAAGGTCTGAGAATGCCGAAGTAAAACCATACACAGTAAAACTTGGAGGCAAATTTTACTCGCGTCCGCAGGAAGCGTACCTCTCATTCCCGTACACGTTCTCCCCAGGTGGTACTAAAGAGTAACACATTTTTGGCTACTGCACTTCCCTTATTTTCTACTTACCCTTATTTGCGAACTGGGTTAGTTTATATTAGCCAAATTACCAGACACAAGATACACGTTTGAATTCTTGAGGTCACATGCCGGTACACATGTTTGTCACAGTAATTCTTATATGCATGAATAGCTAGTTTAGACAGATTCGCGAAGTTGCATCATAGGCAACAGTCCAAGCCAAGGCTTGGTCACTCTGGCACCCTCCAGCTTGTTGTAAAAAGTGCCTTAAGCGCTAGCTTTTTTTTTTATTGTAGCACGGCATAATGACTGCACTCTGCCTGATGGTAAGCACAGTGCAATCCAAAAACAATGGCGACCACCGAGTGACACATAGTATCCATCGCCGGTCGCCGCTGTCGTACCGGCCTGCGAAAGGCTGGATATGCACAGGCTGATCCCGAAACGCAACCCGCAGAAGCGAATCACTATGACGGGCTTTTTCGCCATATGCATGGTGGTTGCGACCCAGTCAGGATGTAAAATCCTACCACCCCGCTTTCGCCATTGCCTCGTTCGTTATTCAGGAGGGTGCACCACGTGCAGGTGAGGTTGGCTTGGGTGTCTCAAGTCTTATGATATTATTCGACACCCCTTACATGAAGATTTGAAGGCCCGTCAGGCCAATAGCGTAATCAATTCGAAAAAAAAGGCTGCTGCACTATTCCACATAAATTGAACCACGCAGCAACCAATAGAATAATCAATCAAACGACGATAATAACACATGGATACTCTATTTCGCTATACGATTAAAGAAATAAGTGACTAAGAACTGGTTAAAGGAGAAAACTAATTATGAATAGAATGTAAGTGAGAGTAATTGCTAGGTTATCTCATTTAACTCACTAAAACCTCCGTAAGTGTGAAAAGGAAACCTCTATAAGAGAAAATCGTTTCGTTAAACGTTGCATACTTGGTGTATTTTTTAAACCTCTAATAAGTCAGAAAAACCAGAGCTCAGTGAGAAACCTTCATAAGCCAAAAAGAGAAGTCTGACGATATATAACTACCTTATATGTTTATCACTATTATTTCGCCATTGTAGAATATTAAAAAAAAGTGTGTGTGCACTTATGTACACGCGTTAGAAGTTATACTTCTTTGGCGTAACAAGATAAAAATCATTTCAAAAATGTTTCAAAAATCTTTCGCCGTACTCTACGTTTGTTGAAAAAACGACGCTAACAATAGAAAAATTGACTATAGCTAACTTCAGGGTGTCGGTTTTTCGTGACGGTGTCCGCTGATCGTAAAAATTACTCTCATCATTTTTCCCTAAATATACTTCTTTAGCTTAAATAAATCCTTTATTTCAACTTTTAAATGCTTTAAAACTAATTTTCTATAGGTATCCCTACCTATACTATACCCCTACCTATATCTGTACAAAGAATCAAGTAAGATACCAACGAGACGTACAATAGAGTATTTATCAAATAATAATGTTATAATGGTGTGGTCTGCGCGCACATCATAACTCACTCTCACAATTTCTCCCAAACGGCACAGAGCAGTCACTTTGCCGTGCTACAATAAAAAAAAAACGCGCCAAAAGAAGGATACCTACAATAATAAATCTAAGCGCAGCCTGATAAATTGACAAAATATGTTTTATTGAGATAAAAACGTATACAAAAAGCTGTAAAAATATATTTCCGTTACGTCAGAGTGTTGTGGCTCTTTCCGCTGGTTCATTTAGTATCGTCGCCGCCTCGTAAAACAATAATAAAAGTGCCGACACGTATTGGAAAAGTCAGCGGGGTGGTAGAGAGTACTTTTGCTCGACGGGATTACGAATTCTCGTCTTACGGTGGTCGTCGCTACTGAATATCTGATTTTATAATCCGATGCACCACAGAAAATTTTTGGCTACTGCACTTCCCTTATTTTCTACTTACCCTTATTTGCGAACTGGGTTAGTTTAGATTAGCCAAATTACCAGACACAAGATACACGTTTGAATTCGTGAGGACACATACCGGTACGCATGTTTATGTACAATTGTAAAATGTACATTTTTTTTTTATTGTGGCACGGCAAAATAACTGCACTCTGCCTGATGGTAAGCACAGTGCAATCCAAAAACAATGGCGACCACCAAGTGACACATAGTATCCATCGCCGGTCGCCGCTGTCGTACCGGCCTGCGAAAGGCTGGATATGCACAGGCTGATCCCGAAACGCAACCCGCAGAAGCGAATCACTATGACGGGCTTTTTCGCCATATGCATGGTGGTTGCGACCCAGTCAGGATGTAAAATCCTACCACCCCGCTTTCGCCATTGCCTCGTTCGTTATTCAGGAGGGTG
This sequence comes from Antheraea pernyi, assembly GCA_015888305.1. Lineage (NCBI taxonomy): Eukaryota > Metazoa > Arthropoda > Insecta > Lepidoptera > Saturniidae > Antheraea > Antheraea pernyi. The sequence goes on along the minus strand of MU160312.1, from coordinate 79,224 downwards.
CACCACGTGCAGGTGAGGTTGGCTTGGGTGTCTCAAGTCTTATGATATTATTCGACACCCCTTACATGAAGATTTGAAGGCCCGTCAGGCCAATAGCGTAATCAATTCGAAAAAAAAGGCTGCTGCACTATTCCACATAAATTGAACCACGCAGCAACCAATAGAATAATCAATCAAACGACGATAATAACACATGGATACTCTATTTCGCTATACGATTAAAGAAATAAGTGACTAAGAACTGGTTAAAGGAGAAAACTAATTATGAATAGAATGTAAGTGAGAGTAATTGCTAGGTTGTCTCATTTAACTCACTAAAACCTCCGTAAGTGTGAAAAGGAAACCTCTATAAGAGAAAATCGTTTCGTTAAACGTTGCATACTTGGTGTATTTTTTAAACCTCTAATAAGTCAGAAAAACCAGAGCTCAGTGAGAAACCTTCATAAGCCAAAAAGAGAAGTCTGACGATATATAACTACCTTATATGTTTATCACTATTATTTCGCCATTGTAGAATATTAAAAAAAAGTGTGTGTGCACTTATGTACACGCGTTAGAAGTTATACTTCTTTGGCGTAACAAGATAAAAATCATTTCAAAAATGTTTCAAAAATCTTTCGCCGTACTCTACGTTTGTTGAAAAAACGACGCTAACAATAGAAAAATTGACTATAGCTAACTTCAGGGTGTCGGTTTTTCGTGACGGTGTCCGCTGATCGTAAAAATTACTCTCATCATTTTTCCCTAAATATACTTCTTTAGCTTAAATAAATCCTTTATTTCAACTTTTAAATGCTTTAAAACTAATTTTCTATAGGTATCCCTACCTATACTATACCCCTACCTATATCTGTACAAAAAATCAAGTAAGATACCAAGGAGACGTACAATAGAGTATTTATCAAATAATAATGTTATAATGGTGTGGTCTGCGCGCACATCATAACTCACTCTCACAATTTCTCCCAAACGGCACAGAGCAGTCACTTTGCCGTGCTACAATAAAAAAAAACGCGCCAAAAGAAGGATACCTACAATAATAAATCTAAGCGCAGCCTGATAAATTGACAAAATATGTTTTATTGAGATAAAAACGTATACAAAAAGCTGTAAAAATATATTTCCGTTACGTCAGAGTGTTGTGGCTCTTTCCGCTGGTTCATTTAGTATCGTCGCCGCCTCGTAAAACAATAATAAAAGTGCCGACACGTATTGGAAAAGTCAGCGGGGTGGTAGAGAGTACTTTTGCTCGACGGGATTACGAATTCTCGTCTTACGGTGGTCGTCGCTACTGAATATCTGATTTTATAATCCGATGCACCACAGAATAATTTTATATATTCCTCCATACATTTTTTAATCTACATTTATTAAACTCTTGATTTGTTTTCTTATTTCTATTCTAACCAATACTATACCTTTATATATAGGTTAGTGTTTTATGGGTTACGTAAAATATTTCAATAAAATTTGCTGGCAGTAGTTTAGTGTCTACTTAATTTATTTTTAATTGAATAAATTGTTCTATATCTAATTTTTTTTATGTCATCGGTGGCAAACCAACAGGTGAGTCAGCTGATGTTAAGTGATCACCACCGTCCATGGACACTAACAACACCAGAGGAGTTGCAAGCGCGTTGCCACCCTTTGGGGGGATGGGTTAGGGGAGGGAGGGAGAGGAGAGGGGACGGGAGGTGGGCCTCCGGCGCTTTCACTGACCGAATGAAACGCAACAATGCAAGCACTGTTACTTCACGTCGGGTTTCTAGGAGAGGGTAGTACTACCCCGGGCGAGCCGACCCATTCATGCTGTAACCAATAACAACTTCAGCGTGGCTCTACCACCTACAGTTGAGAATTTATACAATGTAACAAAACATTATTAAATCCTTACCAGAGATATCTATGAAATACTATTTAAATTGATTCAGTAGTTCTTATTTTCTTTAATTAATTATTACTAATATTGCAAAATTAATAATTAAGAAAATTATAATAACAAAAAAATAAAATAACTGATGACACATTATTAGTACACACGTATAATATATGTATAGGTAAGAGTACTGAAAAATAATACTCACTTCGGAGCGCTGTAGAATCATAGTTATTGACTTAATTAAAAAATGTTATTCCTTAAAAAACGATCTACAAAAATGGTCTGATATAATTTTTTCGTAAAATGATAAAAAAAAGTTATATAGAATAATATAAATTTTTTCTCGAATTTCTGAACATTTTCGCTTATAACTTTTTTATTTATAATTCTACGACAAAAAGATAACTTCAGGGTGTCGGTTTTTCGTGACGGTGTCCGCTCATCGTAAAAATTACTCTCATAATTTTTCCCTAAATATACTTCTTTAGCTTAAATAAATTCTTTATTTCAACTTTAAAATGCTTTAAAACTAATTTTCTATAGGTATCCCTACCTATACTATACCCCTACCTATATCTGTACAAAAAATCAAGTAAGATACCAAGGAGACGTACAATAGAGTATTTATCAAATAATAATGTTATAATGGTGTGGTCTGCGCGCACATCATAACTCACTCTCACAATTTCTCCCAAACGGCACAGAGCAGTCACTTTGCCGTGCTACAATAAAAAAAAAACGCGCCAAAAGAAGGATACCTACAATAATAAATCTAAGCGCAGCCTGATAAATTGACAAAATATGTTTTATTGAGATAAAAACGTATACAAAAAGCTGTAAAAATATATTTCCGTTACGTCAGAGTGTTGTGGCTCTTTCCGCTGGTTTATTTAGTATCGTCGCCGCCTCGTAAAACAATAATAAAAGTTCCGACACGTATTGGAAAAGTCAGCGGGGTGGTAGAGAGTACTTTTGCTCAACGGGATTACGAATTCTCGTCTTACGGTGGTCGTCGCTACTGAATATCTGATTTTATAATCCGATGCACCGCAGAATAATTTTATATATTCCTCCATACATTTTTAATCTACATTTATTAAACTCTTGATTTGTTTTCTTATTTCTATTCTAACCAATACTACTTGTATACCTTTATAATATATAGGTTAGTGTTTTATGGGTTACGTAAAAAAATTTACTGACGGTAGTTTAGTGTCTACTTAATTTACTTTTAATTGAATAAATTTCTCTATATCTATTTTTTTTTCTTCTTTTTATGTCATAGCAGGCAAACGAACATATGGGTCACGTGATGTTAAGTGATCACCACCGTCCATAGACACTAATAACACCAGGGGAATCGAAAGTGCGTTGCCAGCTTGTGTTTGGGGGAAAGGGAGGGATGGAGGGGGGAGAGGACAGGGAAGGGGAGGGGGAGAGGAGAGGGGACGGGAGGTGGGCCTCCGGCGCTTTCACTGACCGAATGAAACGCAACAATGCAAGCACTGTTACTTCACGTCGGGTTTCTAGGAGAGGGTAGTACTACCCCGGGCGAGCCGACCCATTCATGCTGTAACCAATAACAACTTCAGCGTGGCTCTACCACCTACAGTTGAGAATTTATACAATGTAACAAAACATTATTAAATCCTTACCAGAGATATCTATGAAATACTATTTAAATTGATTCAGTAGTTCTTATTTTCTTTAATTAATTATTACTAATATTGCAAAATTAATAATTAAGAAAATTATAATAACAAAAAAATAAAATAACTGATGACACATTATTAGTACACACGTATAATATATGTATAGGTAAGAGTACTGAAAAATAATACTCACTTCGGAGCGCTGTAGAATCATAGTTATTGACTTAATTAAAAAATGTTATTCCTTAAAAAACGATCTACAAAAATGGTCTGATATAATTTTTTCGTAAAATGATAAAAAAAAGTTATATAGAATAATATAAATTTTTTCTCGAATTTCTGAACATTTTCGCTTATAACTTTTTTATTTATAATTCTACGACAAAAAGATACTGGACCAAAGTTGTAGAGAATTAAATTTGCAACAAAAAGGTCGACAATTTTTTTTTAACAGATAAATAGTTTAAGAGATATATCGTAATAACCATTTCAACCCTTATTTTCAAGATGGCGGCCTTGGGGCAAGGGTGGCGACCCCACAAACTTGATTTTAGCTTTACACTGACCCCTCCTACACATCAAAAAAATAAAATTGCGTCCTCTAAAAAACGCAAGGTAAGGCCTAAAAAATGTAACATTTCAATGGACTATGCATTGTTTAGTAAATTAGTACATGTTTAGTCATAAGCCATCCTTCGTTCGTCATTTTTCATGCATTTTCTGGCACTTGGATGTTGAAAATTTATCAAAGTCATAAAAACTACAATAGAATCAACTTTCAATCAACAAGCAACTTTTTTACTGCGTGTTAATTCAAATCTATGATATCTTTAATTAAAATAATAGGTGTACATTTAATTTTTAACGCAACTGAATAATTACATACTAATTATTACCATATTGGCCAAAATAGTGTCTCAGTTCTCAATTTCTTTAATAATATTTATAATATAATATAGATTATTGTGACGGGTTATCCTTAAGAGATAGGTATACACCATTGTGAACTCTTCAGTACGTGTCTAACAATAAGAATAATTAATATGAATTTCTAAACAAAGCATTAATATATACATTTGCACCTTTGAATAAAACGCCAATGAGTAAATTAATATGCTTAGACCGGTAATAATAGTACACCGACATCTGGTTATAGACAACTTGACGTAAGATAATGGACCGGTTAGCATTACATTTAGTGTACCGCAGACTGTTTAGTTGTTGTATATTGGATATCAAAATAATATTTTAATTATTGATATAGGTAATATATGGTATAGAAGAGGTATATTATACCATTGGCATATACGACTATCACATTATCACAAAATTTAAAATGGATGCAGTATACATAATATAAACGAGATGTTACCCGCGGTTCCGCGCGTATTTTTTAAATTGTATTAAAGAAAGCTAAAACTGTGAGAAAATGTACAATTATAGTACCATAGACACTAATAACACCAGGGGAATCGAAAGTGCGTTGCCAGCTTGTGTTTGGGGGAAAGGGAGGGATGGAGGGGGGAGAGGACAGGGAAGGGGAGGGGAGGTGTACCTCCGGCGCTCTCACTGACCGAACGAAACGCAACAATGTAAGCACTGTTACTACACGTCAGTTTTCTATGAGAGAGTGGCACTACCCCGGGCGAGCCGATCCATTCATTCTGTAACTAATAACAACTTCAGCGCGACTCTACCACTATATTCTCTTTAGTGTTATTGAATGTCAATTGTTTTAGGTGAAAGGACTGGTTCCATTTTGCTTCATGTTGTCATGTACGGGGAACATCAACATTAAAACTGCACAATCAAATAATTGCCTTTTTTAATTAAATAAATTAAATTAATAAAGATACCCATATTGTCATTATAATTAAGTTTTTGTGACTATACAAAAAATAATCGCTTGTCTGTTCCGCAAGAAATTGTATTATGGAACTCAAAACGTAATACGTTTATAGTTTATGATCTTATTAGAAAGACCTCTTCTAGCTCAAAGTTACTATTAATTATAATATTCAACTGTAAATAATAATTTGATAATTAAATCTCTAATTAAAAATACAAAATGAGTCGAAATCTTGAAATCTTGCTGAATTTTATGCGGACGAAGTCGCGGGTAACAGCTAATTTAAAATAGAGTAATCTAAATTACTTCCTATGAGGTTAGCTATCTGCCAGTGAAAGTCCCGTGAAAATCGGTCCAACCGTTTTGGACATAGCACTGCGGGCGAAGCCACGGTTAACAGCTAGTCTAAAGTAGAATAAACTAAATTTATTTTTTATAACGTCCGCTATCTGCCTTTAAAACTCCCGTGAAAATCGGTCCAACCGTTTTTGGAGATAGCACTGCGGACGAAGCCGCGGTTAACAGCTAGTATAAATTAAAGTAGCATATGTCACCCGCTGTAATTTCAGCTACCTGCTAATGAAATTTCCGTTAAACTCGGTCCAGCCGTTTTGAGGATTACTCGGCACAAACAGATAGACAGTTAACATTAGTTAATTTGTGCACGCTTTTACTACATGCCATATAGTATTTCAATCTAAAACATTTTGAATATGCTAGATCTCAATAGAAGTTGTTTTAGCAACTAAATACACAGTGATTAAAGTTAATAATAAACTGAAATCGGACGCTTTTTTTTCGAACCGACTAACTATTTACCTAGCAAGGTCTTCACCGGACTACTAAGGCGAGCGCTTAAGATACTCAGCCGATTTTATTTTGACAACTAGCTCAAGCGTGCGCGGCACACCTCGGCTTGGGCTGTTGCCTGATTCATGCAATTCGCGACCTATCTGAGCGAAATCGGACGCTTGAGTCCTCAAATTACCAATAACCGATAATAATTAAATTCCTCTTTAGATACCAAAAAGTACTCACAAAATAAACATTTTTCAATTTAGTAAAAATATAAATTTCTTTACATACAAATAGGTGAAAATAAAACAATTCAGTAGGTACTAAAGGATGTAACAATTTGGTAAAAAATATTCATCTACTTACATATATGTAAATAGGCGAACACCAAACAGTTTGGTACCTTTTTCTCTTATGTTCGTCGACCGAATTTCTTTCTTTTTTTTTTGTTTAATAATTATTGACAAGCCTTGTCAATGTAAGTGTGTTATCAAATAAAAATAATTGTAAGCAAATTTTTCTTTCTTTAGGCGTTGAAAATGTGAACTATGGCGATGGATGGAATTAGCACCCCTTTCTGTGCATCGGCTATAACGTTTGTAACTGTGATATTTTTTATAAAATATGTTTGTTAAACAGATAATCCCGATCAACTTTCTTGCTGATTCTTCTTGATCGTTTCTTGCTGATTCTTCTCGATGACTGGGTTGTTTTTTGAACTTGTGGTAGTTTTCACGTTCAAAAGTGCCTTCTCAGGGCCTAAATTGAATAAAGTAATTGGTATTTTAATTAGATATATTCTTACATATAACTTACACTAGCGGGTCCAGTGGACGTGGTCCCGCTCTGATAATAAAATAACCTTGGTGAATTATATACCTAAACCTTCCTCATGAATCACTTTATTTACTTGTGAAAACGGTATGAAAATCCGTTTAGTAGTTTTCTTTTGAGCTTATCACGAACAGACAGACAGCAAACAAACAAACAAACAAACAAACAAACAAACAAACAAACAAACAAACAAACAAACAAACAAACAAACAAACAAACAAACAAACAAACAAACAAACAAACAAACAAACAAACAAACAAACAAACAAACAAACAAACAAACAAACAAACAAACAAACAAACAAACAAACAAACAAACAAACAAACAAACAAACAAACTCTTCAGCTTTATATATTAGTATAGATTAAAATACAAAATGAGTCGAAGTCTTGAAATCTTGCTGAATTTCATGCAGATGAAGTCGCGGATAACAGCTTATTTAAAATAGAGTAATCTAAATTACTTCTATGAGGTTAGCTATCTGACAGTGAAAGTCCCGTGAAAATCGGTCCAACCGTTTTGGACATAACACTGCGGGCAAAGCCACGGTTAACAACTAGTCTAAATTAGAATAAACTAAATTACTTTTTATAACGTCCGCTATCTGCCGTTAAAAGTCCCGTGAAAATCGGTCCAACCATTTTTGGAGCCGCGGTTAACAGCTAGTATAAATTAGAGTAGCATATGTCACCCGCTGTGATTTCAGCTACCTGCCAATGAAATTCCGGTCAAACTCGGTCCAGCCGTTTTGGGGATTACCCGGCACAAACAGATAAACAGTCAAACGACAAAAATTTTAAAAATTGTATATTTGTTATATATATTTTTGTTATACTTAAAATTGTATTTTTGTTATATATATTTTTGTTATACTTAAAATTGTATTTTTGTTATACTTTCATATCCAATCAGTAAGTAAATGTTATTTTGATATTACATTACTTCATTCTTATTATATGCTATAAACTTTATAGCAATTTTATATGTTGCTAGTTTTAATTAAGAAACAAACATTAGTTAATTTGTGCACGCTTTTACCACATGCCATTTAATATTTCAACCTAAAACATTTTGAATATGCTAGATCTCAATAGAAGTTGTTTTAGCAACTAAAAATACACAGTGATTAAAGTTAATAATAAACTGAAATCGGACGCTTTTTTTTCGAACCGACTAACTATTTACCTAGCAAGGTCTTCACCGGACTACTAAGGCGAGCGCTTAAGACACTCAGCCGATTTTATTTTGACAACTAGCTCAAGGGTGCGCGGCACACCTCGGCTTGGGCTGTTGCCTGATTCATGCAATTCGCGACCTATCTGAGCGAAATCGGACGCTCTAATTACCAATAACCGATAATAATTAAATTCCTCTTTAGATACCAAAAAGTACTCACAAAATAAATATTTTTCAATTTAGTAAAAAATATAAATTTCTTTACATACAAATAGGTGAAAATAAAACAATTCAGTAGGTACTAAAGGATGTAACAATTTGGTAAAAAATATTCATCTACTTACATATATGTAAATAGGCGAACACCAAACAGTTTGGTACCTTTTTCTCTTATGTTCGTCGACCGAATTTCTTTCTTTTTTTTTTGTTTAATAATTATTGACAAGCCTTGTCAATGTAAGTGTGTTATCAAATAAAAATAATTGTAAGCAAATTTTTCTTTCTTTAGGCGTTGAAAATGTGAACTATGGCGATGGATGGAATTAGCACCCCTTTCTGTGCATCGGCTATAACGTTTGTAACTGTGATATTTTTTATAAAATATGTTTGTTAAACAGATAATCCCGATCGAGGTTACTATGTTCGATTGTATGTATTTTTTTTATGTATGTTCACCGATATTTTCGTCAATTGTGAACCGATTTTAATGGTTCTTTTTTTATTTGAATTGGTACACTATGTAGTGATTAACTGCTACCTGTGCATTCGTCCGTGTGAAATTGATCAAAAATATGTTACAACCGCGTGAGACGTGTACCTTACTGGACTCTAAGAATAAATATACATAATTGAAAGTCATATATCTGTATGTAATATGAATTATATCATCTTTTTGGTCAATTTGGCGGCTATATTGTTTTATTTACCGCGTTTGCTTCTACATAACTCTGTGATTATAGCAACGTATAAGAATAAGTTAAGTATATCGACAATACGGACATATGATATCTATATAATAAAGGATTTAAGATATATTGTTCCATAATGTATAGCTTATAATTTGCATTACTTTCTTATATAGTGTTAGTGAGCACTGAGTTTGGTATATAGTAGGTTGAAGTTCCAAGTATGTTGCTGATGATAAACCCCATCCCATTCGATATACTATTTGCATTCTTATATCTAATGTACACGTTACATATAACAGTTGACGTGCGTGTCGTAGTTACAAATGTTTTTGAAAAAGCTTTTCTGTAATGTACACACCCACTCACAATTTTACATTTCTTTAATACTTTTTTTTAAAAAGCGCGTGCGGAGCCGCGGGTAACAGATAGTTTATAATAATTCGAGAGAAACTTTAATAGGTTCTGATCTGAAATCCGCTATTTTTCGCAAATTCAAGGACTAAAGTTGACACCTTATTCCAATATAAATTGTTTTTAATATCTAATTATCTAAAGATGGGTCATAATATTTTTATATCTTACTAGCTACTACCCGCGGCACCGCACCCGCTTTATTAAAATCTATTGAAGAAATGTAAAAATTATGATGAAATTTAAGTACGACACGCAAGCCATCTACTGTAACAGGCAATGTGTACATTAGATATGTGAATAATAACAGTGTATCGAATGGGATGTGATTTATAATCAGCAACATACCTGGAACTTTAAACTACAATATATCATCAGCATAGTGCTCACTTACACTATATAAAAATACCTAATTAAAATTGTAAGCTATACATTATATACCATTATATACATTATAGACCAATATGTGTTAAATCTTTTATTATGTACATATAATATACCCATATTGTCAATATAATTAAGTCTTTCTTATACGTTGCTACTGCACTGAATTATGTAGATGCAAGCGCCGTAAATAAAACAAAATAGCCACAAAATTTACCAAAAAGATATAATTTAAATTACATATAAACATATGACTTTCAATTATGTACATTTATTCTTGAAATCTAGTAAAGTCCACGTCTCACGCGCTTCTTTACAATAAACAACACAATTCAGTAGGTACTAAAGGATGTAACAATTTGGTAAAAAATATTCATCTACTTACATATATGTAAATAGGCGAACACCAAACAGTTTGGTACCTTTTTCTCTTATGTTCGTCGACCGAATTTCTTTCTTTTTTTTTTGTTTAATAATTATTGACAAGCCTTGTCAATGTAAGTGTGTTATCAAATAAAAATAATTGTAAGCAAATTTTTCTTTCTTTAGGCGTTGAAAATGTGAACTATGGCGATGGATGGAATTAGCACCCCTTTCTGTGCATCGGCTATAACGTTTGTAACTGTGATATTTTTTATAAAATATGTTTGTTAAACAGATAATCCCGATCAACTTTCTTGCTGATTCTTCTTGATCAGGGTTATTTTCTGACTTGAGGTAGTTTTGACGTTCAAAATAAAGAGGGAGAGGGAAGGAGAAGGGTTAGGGGAGGGAGGTAAAGGGAGGTTGGCCTCCGGCGCTCATATATAGTTAAAAATACAAAATATGACTTGTAACTAAAAATATAATTTAAAAGAATGTTATTCTGCCGTTTTCAGTAAAATGAAAACCTCCGCGCGGACACAGAAACTCAACACCAACGTGTCTGAATTTGTTAAATCAATACAACTCATACATATGCAGAATTTAATTACACTAACACGCTCGCCCGTACTAATTAAGCTAAGAACATTCCTATTGGTAAATTGACTCTGTATTTAGCTTGCTAATGTTCTCGAAGAGCACTCGTATTTCTGCCACAATATTTTCTCTGTTATGTTTCTACATATTTGGAATTACATAACATTGAAACTCGAGTTGTCCCAGTTTAGCCTTGCAAGAGAAGCAATTTATCATTGATTGATCTGTTACCCCATCTGGAGTTCCATTTCAGATTGGTTATAGATATTTATGGTATATAAGAGCTTAATTAGAACTATAATACAGTATATTTTACGTTCACATTAAATAGAGATCGCTGATGGCCGTGACTTCGATCTCATGAAAATGATTTTATTGTTTGATAAGATTGTTTCATAGTTATTTCTACAACCGTGTAGAGAGATTAAAAAAAAAATGTTTCGGGAAAAACTTATGGATTCGCGTCACCAATGATCTCGACATACTGATGCCGTATTGCGCTTGTGCCAGATATTGTATATAATCGACTGTATTGTATGCATGTTTGAATGGCTAAAACTATGTCATTTCGCGCCATACACCGTCACCGATGACGTCGACATGATAGTAACGTATTACGCTTGCATCAGACTAATTGACGGTGGTAGAGCCACGCTGAAGCTATCACTGGTTTCAGCATGAATGGGTCAGCTCGCCCGGGGTACTACCACCCTCTCATAGACAACCGACGTGAAGTAACAGTGCTTGCATTGTTGCGTTTCGTTCGGTCAGTGAGAGCGCCGGATAACCCACCTCCTTTCTCCCTAGCCTCTTCTCCCCTCCCCCTCCCCCAAACACAGGGTAGCAAACCACTTGTGACATTTTTGGTGTTGCAAGTGTCTATGGACTGTGGTGATCACTTAACATCAGGTGACCCACCTGTTCGTTTGCCTCCTATGATATAAAAATAAAAAATTGACTCATAGTATAAATATATTTTACATACAATATATAAATAATTAATAAGATATAAGTAACATTTAATATACAATAAAAGGTATAAAAGAAATTGACTGTGGAAATAATCAAAATTGAATCCAAATATACACAGAATATTTTTCTCGCCAAAGCTCGACGTAAATATTTGCGATGATATCCCTCACTGTCGGCCATATCGATGCCAAACATGATAAAGTGTAGAGTGCTTCACATTGCTGTTAGCGATACTGGCACTTAAGGAATGTAATAAAAACGCTTATATGTACTTAAATCGCAATAAATAGAAAAGACATTTTTTTATAAATGGTTGTGAAACTATACACGATATTTATAACAAACTAGCTGATACCTACATCTTTGTCTGCGTCGTTTATTATCTTAATTGTTTTCTTATGTCTCAAAAGGTAGTCAGCATTTTCGACGAAAGCTCCCGGGCGATTGACTCCTTCCGACACTTTTAACAATCATCGTTATATTTCAACCAATTTAAACAAAATACTGGCAAATTATATACCTAAACCTTCCTCGTGAATCACTCTATCTACTAATGAAAACTTCATGACAATCCGTTCAGTAATTTTTGAGTATATCGCGAACATACAGACAGACAGACACGGTGAAGAACTTTGTTTTATAATATGTAGTGATAATTTTTTTAAATTAAAGTTGAAGTGAAACTGAAGTGACCGAGAAAACTCAATATAAAATTCAGTCCAAAATAATTAAATATATTTATAGACCAGTGAACTGGCGATTTATTACTTTTGTATACATTACGGAGTGGGAAGACTACCCACCTATTTTTAACGAACTATTACTAATAAACAAAAGTATAAAAATGGTTTATTTATTACCGCTTTTTTAATTATTGCGTTTTTTTTACCGAGGAAGACAGAGTAAACTGTCATCGTAAATTAGACTTAATATATTCTATTGTATTATTAATTTCTTTTTACTTTAGTTTTGGCATGACAATAACTATAAAGAGCCTTAACTCATAATAAATAATATTTATTACATTCAAAATATTCATTCCGTTTATTTATACCTGGATTACTGAATTATTACACTGGACGGCTTTCGTAAAAATAATACATGTGTGAAGACTAAATATTTAAATAAACTCAAATAACGACATATATTGTTAAAATAATTACACTGGTGCTTATTTTATAGTGGTCAAACTTATTCAAGTTTCAACATTATGGAAGAAAAACGGAACTTTTCTATTTTTTTATTTATAACGCTAAAGCTCTTTAATATCTACAGAACAAAAATAAAAGAAATCAGTTTTAAAACAGGCGAAAAATATGTACTTTACTTATTCACGTCTGCCTGTTTATGTATAGAAAACACACTATATTTTTAATAAAATACAGCAGAAAGCATGTAAGAATCTCGCTATCGCACTGAAGACCTCTCCAATGGAAGCTACAAACTTAATCACCACGCCTTGCCAACTCACAGCGTATTAGCGATTTCATACAAAGAAATCCACAGTTTTATAAAGTTTCCATATACATGTTGAGGTATTTACTGCGAGAATATTTCTCGCGTACCGATTCCCCCGCGATGTTTTCCTTCATCGTTATTGATACGTCACTGTTCGAACCTGTGCACACCAAATAATTATTTTACCGGTCACACTACGCAACCACTAATATTATATAATGAAGATTAAATACGAAGAATAAGAAGATTAAATGAAAATTAAATAATATATTTTAGAAAAAAAAACGGATCTATTAAGCAATTAATACAAATTTACTCCGTGATGAGAGTTTTACAAACCCTAGCAACACTTCAAAAGTACGTTGGTAACTCATAATTGTTTACAAAGGAAATAAACCGTACGAATGAACAGTAGGATATCTAAGATGTAAAAGAAATTGTCAACATTTATTACAACGTTTTAAATAGACACTTCTAAGGTTTACCGAGACACGACAGAAACAACAAAGAGCTTTTATACATCCAGCATCTGCGTATTTGTGTAGGTTAGATGTAGAATTGTCAACACTTTATTACAAAAATAATATGTTAACCTATTGAACAAGAAAACATAAATCAATTGTTAGTAAAAAGTTAGTAAGTCTTACTTAGAATAGGTTTAAATACAAGTCAAGAGAATTAACGTTTGTTGTTAATATTCTTCTTCTATCTATACATATAATAAAAATGAAGTGTCTGTATGTAATATCAATTTTTTTTTTTGTCTGATTGGGTATGAAAGTATACACGCTTCTGATAACAAAAATGCAATTTTTAAAATTTTTGTCTGTCTGTCTGTCTGTTCCGGCTAATCTCCGAAACGGCTTGAGCGATTTCGACAGGAATTTTACTGAAACTCTAGACTAGATGTTAACCGCGGCTTTGTCTGCTATGCTATCTCCAAAACGATTGGACCGATTTTCACCGAACTTTCACCAACCGATAGCGGATATCATTTCAAGTACCAGCATATGCTGGCGTTATGAGAAACACTAAGCGCTGATTTTCAGCTGAAACCCAATGCTAGTCACGGTGCGTAAAAAACTAATTAAAATATGAATTAAAATTGTAAAATATAATATATATAGGGAAAGTAAGTGATGTACAAAAAATAATACGGTACATAAAGAGGTAATAGTGTATATAGGGGGAATTAATAGATATGTTTAGCTACGTATACGTTTTAAAAAGTTAAATTTAATACCAATAACGCTTTCGCCTTATCGGAAAGCTATAAACAAGAAAACTACTAAAAAGATTCAAATATTTTTAGATTATTTCCTCCGGAAGTTTATTTGTTTTCTGATTTATATCCCACTCACAGACGGCTATTACCGCGTCCAGCTATTTCCCGTTTTCCCCCTTTCGTCATATATAAAGCGAATACCCACATATCGAAAATCTCTTCACGTTTTTTATATTATATTAACTTATTCCAGTACTTTATTATAAACAATTACTTTTGGCTATTAATGTCAATATATTATTTCTTTACTAACATGCCCGGCAGAAGTTTTCCCGCCCCGATAATAAAACAAAATTGACAAATCACATACCAAAGTCTTTACAACATTTGACATCAGTTTACAATATGTGTACAATTAGGCAGCCTTATCGCTTAGAGCGTTCTCTTCCAGGCAAACCTAAGGGGAAATTTTACTTTCAAAAATCCCGGGTGGCAATATAAATAGACAAAAAGAATTACAAAACTATAGACAAAAGTAAAAAAATAAATGACACAGATTATGTTTTTTAACTTTAGATATTTTATTTCTACTTAGCCTAAATGGTACTTAACAAAATTGTAAATAAAAGACTTGGGTAATATGTTTAATAGATCTCATTAAAATTCAAAATTATTACTTAATTACTTTTTTCAATTACATGTAAACTATTGTTTAGGGTAACAATTGAAAATATTAACTACTTTTATCGCCAATCAAAAGAATTAAATTTTTATAGCGTGATAATTGTAATTTAAGCTTTTTTGATTACTTATAAAATAACGTTTGTCTAATAGATTACATACAGCCTGATTTTTCATTAAGAGACTATACAAACGGAATAAAATACTTTATGACCACTCTATGGGTTCGACAAGTAAAAAAGCTTACTCATAATAGTTATAAAATTCGAAATACCATCAAACGAATCAATGTTCTAGCGTAGTATTATCACCTTAATATTTACTTGACAGTAAGTTTCAGCGCGATGTCAAGCAGATTTCGGTGTCAAAAGGTTATTATAGGTTTGAGCAATATATGAATTATGGTGATATTTGTAATTGCTTCTTCTCTCTTTACCTCCATTAAAAGGATTGTAAAGTTAATGTATTTTAAATGGAGGTTCTTGCCAGTTCTTCTCGATGACTGGACTGTTTTCCGAACCGGTGGTAGGTGGTAGTTTGACGTTCATATGTATGTTCTTCGGTCCCATATTGAATAAAGTATATTTAATTCGATTTGATAGAATTTACTATTATCAAATGAAACAAAAACCAAGTTATATTGGATTGGATTTGATAGCAACAAGTTGTAGAAAAAAGAAATATATAAACAAATCTTTTCTGTAACAGTTGTAAATATAAATTAAGTAATGGTAAACTTAATATTGAAATAAAAAGTTCACGTATTTTTTTTAATACAACAACATTCCAAATAGGTTGTTTTTTAACCGACTTCAAAAAAAGGAGGAGGTTATCAATTCGTCTGTATTTTTTTTTTTTTTTATGTTTGTTACCTCATAACTTTGGACTGGGTGAACCGATTTTGATTATTCTTTTTTTATTTGAAAGCTGGTACTTCCAGTGTGGTCAAAATTACAAAATTAGGTACAAAAATTTTGGTTGGTACCGACTTCCAGTACATCTCTAGGTAGACTGGATGCCGTTGTCGGAACTGGACCAAATTGAAATGGGACCACATTGGAAGTACCAGCTTTCAAATAAAAAAAGAATAATCAAAATCGGTTCACCCAGTCCAAAGTTATGAGGTAACAAACATAAAAAAAAAAAAAAATACAGACGAATTGATAACCTCCTCCTTTTTTTGAAGTCGGTTAAAAACCGTTCAGTAGTTTTTGAGTTTATCGCGAACAGACAAACAGGCGTAACAGAGGACTTTGTTTTAATCTATGTAATGATTTCAAAGCCGCGTAATTAATTGCCATATTTTACGATAAATATTTATAGCCTATATATTTAATTATTTTAAAATACAGTTCCTTTGAGGTTCAATTACGTCAAAACTAATGAACGTATCCGTATCGAACTATAAACATTCAATGGGGAATCTTTCGCAGATGGTTCCGGACTACTTATTTTTTGGATTTGATTTATCTCTTTGACATTTTTTCAATGTCCAATAAAACGACCGACAATCACCTAAATTATTATTTTCAAAACGAGCTAATTCCAATTTTAATCTGTAATATTATACGTTTCCATTTTTAAGAATTCCAATTATTATACACCGAGAACGAAGTTAAAATTTTGACGTTCATAAGGTTTTTAGTTTAATATAATCATCATATGTTATATGTACAAACTTTGAAGATCTCGAAAAATAACGAATACTATTAGGAACGGCTAAAATTGGATTTAGGTTATTTTGAAATGTAACGCCTTATATGTTGAAATCAAAAATCTTTAATCCAAACTTCTTGATTGAACCTAATTTTAATATTCATTTTTGTTTCTTAAAAAGGTAACACTCCCTAGAATTCAGACGCTGTATCGCGGGGAACTGTACGAAAATACAATTAACGCACACAAAATATGCTCAGATTGTGAACAATCATTTGTAAATCACACAAACTATCCATTGTGGGATTAGAAACCACAACACTCAGCGCGGTGGCAGCGGCGTCGAACCACATAAACAGCTACATTATTCATGCCCTCAAAATTGTCGAAATATATATATGTAACGTATATACACTCGTATATACGTGTAGCAAAAACTTTGTACCCCTTTCGTTAGCCCTCCTTCCTTTTTCTTATTTTTTTCTTCTCCCTTACTCTAATCACAATAACATTTAAACTCTCTTTCGCGCTATTTCATTCCTTACCTATTTCTTCTGTCGCTCTCATCGTGCTATTATATTGTCTTCCCATTCGCTCTTATGTTCCAATAACTTTCAATTTTTTTTTAAATGACTTACTTTCCATACATGCTCTTTGAAATTAATAAGTTAAACTGTAGGTTAATTTTATAATAAAATAATTTATAATAGCATAATACACATTAATAAATACTATAATAATTAATTGATAAATTATTGTATTATGTTATATCGTTAATAAATTTATGAAACACTGAAATAATAATTATTCTCTTTGGTCTAATTGAACGTCAAAATGATTCTGGTCGAATTTCGACCACTAGGCAACCACCAGTATACATTTGAAATAAAAATACAAATTTATATTATGTTATATCGTTAATAAATTTATGAAACACTGAAATAATAATTATTCTCTTTGGTCTAATTGAACGTCAAAATGATTCTGGTCGAATTTCGACCACTAGGCAACCACCAGTATACATTTGAAATAAAAATACAAATTACAAACTTCGAAATTACAATGATCAACTTAACAAATTAAATGAAATGGTCATCCTTATCAACACTTACCTCAGTTTTCCAAGAGACGTTTTTAGTAGTTACACATGCAACAATAAGCAATGAGATGCCATATCTAGTTCTTATTTCGGTTTAACGAACGCTGCAGACGAATTCCCAACACGGGAGTGAACTCTTTAAGGCTAACGATGTGAATAAATCAAGTTCCGTGTAAACGAAACGGAAAATACGACACTCGGGTTTAGGTACTTTTAGTTACGTCACAAAGTGAATATAAAATACTAGCTTCTGCTCGCATCTGCGCTCTCGTTAATGTAGGCATATCCCACGGGAACAATATTTCGTAGATAAAAGGTACCCTGTGTCACTTTCTGTACAATCCTTGAAAACGTAGTATAGATGTGTAGAATTTCATGACGATTGGTTAAGTAGTTAACGCGTGAAAGCGTAACAGACAAATAAACACACATAGGCATTTATAATATGTTACACTAATCACGTATAGGGTCGATGCAGTCGGGATTGGCAATAAATACTTCGTAGGTTCTTGTCACTGTTTAATCGGGCAGAGCTTCGCCTTACAATAACTTCCACATAGGAGTGCGTCCAGATCAGCGACATCTTGCCCTTTATAGGCCACCGATGTAGTCTCACACCGGAATGAATAATGAACAGCCGATAACTTCCACCAATAGCGTTCGAGGTCAGTAGTAACACCCCGATAGAGTCAATAGCGCGGTATCGCAGGTCAATAGTGGTTCCCCGGGTGGCGTTGTAGTCTCGCCTCTCGGGTGTGTCACGGTACCGGATAAATGAAGATAACTCACGTGATTTGCCAAAGTGTATAACAATTTTATTACCAATAGCTGTAAATTTTCTACATCGGTCTGATACACGTTACGATCCATATTTATGGGGGATATGAAGATTGAGTAAACATTACCTGAGAGATAAAATTTTAGTTGCTCATATTTAAGCACATATCGACTGAAATATAGTAGATTACTGCCTCATTGCTTATTTTTCTAATATCTACATTTTCGAGGTCACTAACCTAAAATTAGTATCTGACCTTTCGCCTAACATGTTCCAAGTCGCTTCGCTATTTTCTACTCTGAACTCTCTACTATATTAAGATCATTCGCAATAATGCAGCCCTTTTTAATATAAATAAATCTTACTGTTATATTCATTTATGTCAGTTTATGTCACATGTTATTTGATCAAAATATTAATAAAATGGAATTTAGTAACTACCATTGTGTATATGATATTATTGTAATAGCTGTGACCGCGACTTCGTCCGCGTAGAATCTTATTAAAAAAACAGTTATTAATATAATCCTCTACTTGTCTCTGGTAGTTAAGGCGCGTTGACATTAAGTTTACAATAACTTTTCATAGAGTGACCCAATTTTAATGAAACAAAGACTAAGTATTACTCGAGGATATGCTTTATGGTTTTCTTGGTGATGCGTGTTCAAACAAACAGACTGACAGACAGACATAAAAATGATTTAAATGTATTTCAATACGTATTCCTAGACACCTGCAACAATTTTTTTCACAAAAATCTAAATAGTACAAGTTAGATTTACAATGTTAATATATGTAAGTACATAAAACAAAAAAGATAGATTTTTTATAGACATATGTTTTTAATACTTTAACACATTTTTATGAATATGAATTGAAAGCATAAAACGGAGTAACTGTAGAAATATTAAATGAGGTTTTAAAATGCTCTCTATTATTTATTTTTATCAATACAAATTTGATTTCTATTCATAAATCTATATTAATATATAAAGCTGAAGAGTTTGTTTATTTGTTTGTTTGGTTGAACGCTAGGATCTCAGGAACTAGCATTCCGATTTGAGAAAATCCTTCGGTCATTTATCGAGGAAGGCTATAGGCTATATATATATCATCACGCTAACGCCAATAGAAGCAGAGCACCAATGAAGAATGTTTAAAAATCGGGCACTTTTTTCCTTTTGAGAGATTTCGTAAGTAGTAGTTATAATATTCGTTCAATAGGACAGGCGAAGGAATTAATCCATACTGCCAATTCTGAAGTCATGTGGTAACTATCAAAGCTAACATTTTCAAAGTTTATTTTGTTTTCCTATTCAAATAGTTCATAGGCGAAGGAATTAATCCATACTGCCAATTCTGAAGTTATGTGGTAAGTATCAAAGCTTTCACCAACGTTGACACATGTGTTGTGTCATTATGAGTTGCAGTACAGTTGCATTCAGAAGTCAATTTAGTTTTGTTGTTGGTAATTAAATGTTATTGCTATTTTCGTTGTTTTCTTTTTCTTGTATATTTGTCTTTATTAGAAGACCTATCCACTTCGAAAAATGATGTTTCTATGAAAGGCGTTGATTATTACAAATTATTTATTTATTATGAATATATTATATTTACAATAACGGTATTGTAACACGCATAATACCCGCACAATATATGCTACAAAATATATCCCATAGATAGAAACAAATACTGCATAAGGCGGATCATTCAATTAAAGTACGCGATCACCCAAAACTCCCCAACCAGGTGATTAAACGTTATTTAGATTTTATTATAACTGACAAATACATAATGTGGCAAACTGTTAATTTTCTAGCTTTGTCTATTGTTCAACTACCATTGTCCATTAATATATAAAATATATTAAATAAAGAGGTTTAGATAAATTAGCTGTCAACACGTTTACAAGATGACACAATCGAAGTCGTATCTTTATTCTACAAAATCTTTTCAAGGTTGTAATGTGGTCGTTTTACTGTCACTTTCTTATTACTTAATTTAATAGGCAAATATCTCCTTGAATGATAATTGATTAAAAACGTACTATACTGTACTTATAATATCGTAACAAAGATGAATAAATATCAATTCTAAATTCTTATGGTAATATTTTGAATTTGTTTTGTATTAACTTCTTGACTGTACTATGCGCAAAGCCGAATTCAGAGCTATACTCAGAGCGGCCATAACATTTGACGCGGACTATAGAATAAACATTTTGAATAGAAAACAAAATAAACTTTAAAAATGTTTGCGATAGAAAGTTACCACGTTACCATGGCAACGTATATAATACTAACGCTAAAAGGAAAATCAGCCCGATTTTGAAACATTCTTCAATGGCACTCCGTTCCTATTGATGATGTAATTGTTTGATGTATAGGTTATAGCCTTCCTCGATAAATTAGTTATCTAACAGCGAAAGAATTTTTCAAATCCGTTAAAGTTAACGTCAAGTTCCCGAGATTAGCGCGTTCAACCATACAAACAAACAAACAAACTCTTCAGTTTTATATATTAGTATAGATTATTTGTCTTTTTGTTATTCGAAGCGGTTTGTTTTTATAACCTTTTAAATCTTATCTTGTTTTACTAATAAACAAAAGTATAAAAATGGTTTTTTATTACTGCTTTATTAATTACTGCGTTTTTTTTATCGAGGAAGACAGTAGAGTAAACTGTCATCGTAAATTAGACTGAATATATTCTATTGTATTATTACTTTTTTTTTTACTTTTTTTTTGGCAACCAATCTTTTAGATTATTACTGCCATTGTCAAGTAGTTAATAGTATTACAAGTTCTTCTTCCATACTATTTTTGGCAACCAGTCTTCTAGTAGCCTATTACTGCCATTGTCAAGTGAGTATCGATATTCCAAGTTTCTTAATATACTTTCACTGAACTAACAAGATGGTAAACAATTTTACATTTCTTTAATACATTTTAAAAAAGAGCGTGTGGAGCCGCGGGTAACAGCTAGTTATAATATATTCATACCACTAGAACGATTCCAAATTGTTAACATAACTGAAAAAAGAACGATTCTCAATTTTTGTAGTATATTTGAATGTACGTTATTTTTTTAAACAACGCTATGACGTGTATGATTCTTTTACTATGATCATATACGCATTTGCGAAAGTTTTATTATATAATATACATCCAATATTGTACAGACTGATAGACACAGATAATAATTGTTTGAATTTGATCTTTAACGAATTTTTTTTTCACTTATAGTATACTGATCTATTAATTTCATAATCTATATCTATACTAATATATAAAGCTGAAGAGTTTGTTTGTTTGTTTGGTTGAACGCTATGATCTTAACTTATCAGTTATAATAATAGTATACTATGTATATTCTACATCTGGTATAATATACTCTGTGTATAACACACGATCAAGCAATCAATCCTGCGTATCACGGTAGTTATCTTAATAGCTTGTAATTATTCTGGAAGCCCGGGAATATATTTATCTGTGCTACATTTTACATATACAAAGAACTTTTAAAAATATACTACAAATTTAACTTATAACTTCGTATTTGAAATTATGAATCTTCTAATAGTTTAGAACTTTATAATTCCGTTTTAACACAAACAGTAGTTTTTTCAACATGCTCGTAATAATTCTAGTAGGTAGTATAATTGTTTTTTTTTACTCAGCCGATTCTCTCCTTTTTTTATTTAGTAAATATTGACGTGCTTTAGAGCTTTATAAAAAATGGATTAAAAGTATTATTTATTACTTGACAAAATAAATTTGGGTAGACGTTACTTAGCACTTCCGCTTGTAACTGTTTGGCTGCTGTCTCGGCTTACTGCAATAGAAAATGGTTGTGAAAGAACTAAAAGTAATTAAAAGACGTGTTCAGTCGATGGTTGTATTAAACGTTAGCGGATGGTTGAACGTCTTGTCGATTAACACTGTTGTTATCTATCTGTAAAATATAAAAGTATACATGTATATAAAATGATAAAAACACATATGTTGCCAGATTGACGTATACATTGCGAAGTAACGTCCACTCTAATTTTTTAATGATGGATTACTGCAAAGTAACGCCTTCATCAATCAAACTTTTTACTTAATATTGAAACTTGATAAATTAATTAATTATAGTCAAAATTCGACCACTGGAAGGACATTAGTAACATACACAAAGCTTAACGTTCAAATTAATATGCGTCCGTTATCTATACTTAATATTATAAAGCTGAAGAGTTCGTTTGCTTGAACGCGATAACCTCAAGAATTACTCGTCCGATTTCAAAAACTCTTTCAGTGTTAGATAACTCAATTATCGAGGAAGGCTATAGGCTAAATATTATCACAGTAATACCAATAGGAGCGGAGCACTAATGAAGAACGTTTCAAAATCGGGACTAACGTACGTGTTATTTAAAAATATTTCCATTTTCTACGTAAACGAAGTCGCGAGTATAAGCTAGTTAGAAAGAAAGAAATATTTTATTCATAAAGCACAACATAAAATACAAGAATGGACAAAAATATGCATATCTGTGCATTATGAAATGGTGTCCAGCTCAGCATATGCTGGCGTTATGAGAAACACTAAGCGCTGATTTTCAGCTGAAACCCAATGCTAGTCACGGTGCGTAAAAAACTAATTAAAATATGAATTAAAATTGTAAAATATAATATATATATAGGGAAAGTAAGTGATGTACAAAAAATAATACGCTACATAAAGACGTAATAATATATATAGGGGGAATTAATAGATATTCAATGAATATGATTAGAAACTACAGCTAGGTATACGTTTTAAAAAATTAAATTTAATACCAATAACGCTTCCGCCTTATCGGAAAGCTATAAACAAGAAAACTACTAAAAATTTTCAAATCTTTTTAGATTATTTCCTCCGGAACTTTATTTGTTTTCTGATTTATATCCCACTCACAGACGGCTATTACCGCGTCCAGCTATTTCCCGTTTTCCCCCTTTCGTCATATAAAGCAATGTTTCCGGACTACTTATTTTTTGGATTTGATTTATCTCTTTGACATTTTTTCAATGTCCAATAAAACGGGCGGCAATCACCTAAATTATTATTTTCAAAATGAGCTAAATCCAATTTTAATCTGTAATATAACACGTTTCTAATTTTTAAAATTCCAGTTATTATACACCGAGAACGAAGTTAAAATTTTGATGTTCAGAAGGTTTTTAGTTTTTTATAATCTTCATATGTTATATGTACAAACTTTGAAGATCTCGAAAAATAACGAATACTATTAGGAACGGCTAAAATTGGATTTAGGTTATTTTGAAATGTAACGCCTTATATGTTGAAATCAAAAATCTTTAATCCAAACTTCTTGATTGAACCTAATTTTAATATTCATTTTTGTTTCTTAAAAAGGTAACACTCCCTAGAATTCAGACGCTGTATCGCGGGGAACTGTACGAAAATACAATTAACGCACACAAAATATGCTCAGATTGTGAACAATCATTTGTAAATCACACAAACTATCCATTGTGGGATTAGAAACCACAACACTCAGCGCGGTGGCAGCGGCGTCGAACCACATAAACAGCTACATTATTCATGCCCTCAAAATTGTCGAAATATATATATGTAACGTATATACACTCGTATATACGTGTAGCAAAAACTTTGTACCCCTTTCGTTAGCCCTCCTTCCTTTTTCTTATTTTTTTCTTCTCCCTTACTCTAATCACAATAACATTTAAACTCTCTTTCACGCTATTTCATTCCTTACCTATTTCTTCTGTCGCTCTCATAGTGCTATTATATTGTCTTCCCATTCACTCTTATGTTCCAATTACTTTAAAAAATATTTTTTAAATTACTTACTTTCCATACATGCTCTTTGAAATTAATAAGTTAAACTGTAGGTTAATTTTATAATAAAATAATTTATAATAGCATAATACACATTAATAAATACTATAATAATTAATTGATAAATTATTGTATTATGTTATATCGTTAATAAATTTATGAAACACTGAAATAATAATTATTCTCTTTGGTCTAATTGAACGTCAAAATGATTCTGGTCGAATTTCGACCACTAGGCAACCACCAGTATACATTTGAAATAAAAATACAAATTACAAACTTCGAAATTACAATGATCAACTTAACAAATTAAATGAAATGGTCATCCTTATCAACACTTACCTCAGTTTTCCAAGAGACGTTTTTAGTAGTTACACATGCAACAATAAGCAATGAGATGCCATATCTAGTTCTTATTTCGGTTTAACGAACGCTGCAGACGAATTCCCAACACGGGAGTGAACTCTTTAAGGCTAACGATGTGAATAAATCAAGTTCCGTGTAAACGAAACGGAAAATACGACACTCGGGTTTAGGTACTTTTAGTTACGTCACAAAGTGAATATAAAATACTAGCTTCTGCTCACGTCTGCGCTCTCGTTAATGTAGGTATATCCCACGGGAACAATATTTTGTAGATAAAAGGTACCTTGTGTCACTTTCTGCACAATCCTTGAAAACGTAGTATAAATGTGTAGAATCTCATGACCAGTAGTTAAGTAGTCAACGCGTGAAAGCGTAACAGACAAACAAACACACATAGGCATTTATAATATTAGTAAAATCGGTCCAATCTATCAAAAGTTATTGTAATTTTAATGACGACGCGGCGTAAGTACGAGAGAAAAGTTGATAAGTAAATGGACTTAATACATTCAGATGACTTTATTAATCACTGTTCTATATAAAAGCGGTATATCAATACAATAAAAAATTAAAAATATGGAATCAAATAATTCCTCCCCAATAAATCTAGTATTAGTCTTTCATACGAATCAAATTATTTCAAGGTTGTCTTCGACCTTTTTAGTAATTTACCTAAAGATTACTGACGACGAATTCTACTCAAGACGTTCCTTTGTACCTATTTGTTAGCCTCTTAGAAGTTAAAATTTTCTTATAAATCTAATATTCAAGCATCACCTTCGCTTTAAATTTAAGATTACCGTTCAATAATCCTGCAAATAAGCCATCAGCAGTATCGGATATCCCCGGGGTGGTACCGCTCCGCTGACTGGATAATAGCATTACCTATTACCCTTTACACGAGGCTTTGGAAAATAGAAAATATTTATTTAGATATGCCTGATATAAATAACTACGCGCGCTGTCAGATAATCAATAAATTAACATTCTATGATTCGAGTTGACATGTTTAATTTTTTTTAAATTGATTGATATTTTATACACAATTTTGGTTGCAGATTTACAATGAACTAGCTACGCCCGTAGCTCCGTACCTTTTTCGACTCATCTATCGTCATATATCAAGTAATCTAAGGTCTATTGTAGTATTTTTATTCTAAATAACAAAAGTAGTAATAATAATGCAATTTGGACAAAAAAATGTTATTGGTAAATAAATTAACCTCCAATTGTGAATCTCGAATTCACTGGAGTACACACAAAAAAATTCATCAAAATCGGTCCAACCGTTTAGGAGGAATACAGGCACATACACGGACAGATGAATTTATATATAGATTATAGATATAGAGGATCTATATATTAATACAAGAAGCCCAAACTTTGTATCCCTTTTTGAGAGAAATGCGCGAACGGATGAACGTGAAACTTGGCATAATTAAAGTTTATATGGAGGAGAAGTGCAGAAAGCTATTTATTTTATATAAAATGATTTGCTGACCTATATTTTATATGATAATTACTTTACGATCATAGCGGTATGTTATATAGCCTATAACCTTCTTCAATAAAACCTTAATAATAATGTAAATGTGAATATGATTTTGTTTATTTGTTTTTTAAGCTTTCACGTTTTAACTGCTCAGCCGGTCATTATGAAATTTTGCATACAACTTGTTAGAGGTATCGAAAAGGATTTAGGGTACATCCAGCAGGAAAGAAGGATAGGTCAAATTTACATTAACGCGAACGAGACCGCGGGCAATAGCGAAGAATTCCAGAAGTTGGCATGTTTAAACCAACAAAAAGTAAATAACATATTAAGGCTTGTACTATAAATATTGTAAACTCTTTCTTTTAGCTTCTTATAAAAATCATATAGTTTTGTTTATTGAAAAAATGTTTCTATTTCACATGGTGGACAATGGACGTGGCCACATGCGAGCTTTACGGTCCTGTGAAACGGGCGCTTTCTAAAGGAGTCTCGGTCGAGCTGATTTCGACCTAGTGCGGGCTACAGGCATACAGTACGTTCATCAGCGATTCAACGCTGCGAGACCTTTAAATAAGAAGTACGAACTTTTACGACTTTTACTTTTACGAACAGACAGTAATTTCATAGACTCTAATCGGAACGGTCACCGGGTAGATTCTGATCGATAGAGGCTAATCGGAATAGTGACACGATAGAGTCAAGGACATACATAATAGATCGACAGACAGTTCGAGTGGCTGTATCAATATTTCTATAAATAGTTCAAGGTAACGATTATAATACAACAACCAACAAGCAACGACTCGGTAGGTGGAAGAGCCACGCTGAAGCTATTACTGCGTTTACGAGGTAATAAGCTAGTGAAAGTAAAGATTTCTTAACCTTCTGACAAATATTAAAATCCCGATAAGTGATTAAATTGTTTTCTACTAGAAAATAAAATCCAGAAATTAGATTGAACGCTTTGAACATAACTCAGCATGTAGGTAGTTATGTTTTTATGAACGATAAATAATAGATTACAACGTAATCTACTTTCTCCCCTGGTGTTGCAAGTGTCTATGGACGGTGGTGATCACTTAACATCAGGTGTACCACCTGTCCGTTTGCCTCATATGAAATAAAAAAACGAGCGGCAAATCAACGAGCAGTGCTATATAACTCGTATCGTATAATTAGCCAACATTTCTTGATACGGAGAGCTACGCTTCAACAAGAAGGAAGAACTTATGTTAATAGAACACATTGCACAAATATTGCGGATAGAGGTGATTTACGACCACCTCAATATATTCGCAATAACAATGTTACATTTTATAATATCTATACACCGCGTGATATGAGTTGATGCACGCAATGAGGTGTTATAATGGCTAAAGGACAATAAATCAACGAATAAGCATTTTCGATCACAAAGTAATTTCCCTTTAACAGTTGTTATAGAAAGGATTCATTAAAATGTCGTTATAGGAGCATCGCAGTGATCAAGCTTTTATTGTTAATCAAAAATCAATGACGAGTAGTCAGCGGGCGCCTTAATGGCGGACCGCAAGCAAGTCCCTTGTAATAAACCAAACGAGTAATGAATGTAGGCGTTCGAAGACTACACTAATTGTAGTCATAAGGGACGTTTATTTGAGAGATTACACGGAGGGTATTAATTTACAGAAAACACACGGTGTCAAATAGTATTTATTAACAGAGTTCAAAAAGGTTCCCAATTCTGTTGTATTTTTTATAAATCTTTGTTACTCCATAACTCGGTCATTTATAGACAGATTTGGAAATTTCTTTTTTTATGTGAAAGGGGATATTTTTAAGGGCATCACATTTTAGTTTTTTTTATATCATAAGGGGCAAACGAACATGTGGGTCACCTGATGTTAAGTGATCACCACCGTCCATGGACACTAACAACCGCGTCCGCCAGGTCCCGCCTCCACCTTTCCACTACTTCCTCCCTCGACGCTTTTCGCTTTTCGTCTATTTCTCTGGGAGCTAGAGGCTCCCCCATTCGTTTCTTAACCGCCGTATATTGATATATTTATACGCCGTATATTTGTACTTTTTCGATTATAGTGAAAAAAATTAATAATAATAAAATTAATATAATTAATAAAATACATTTCAATCATTTTTTTAGAAATATCCGTCTGTTTGTATGAACAGGCATCACTGCTAAAGTACTGCGTTCATAATAAAACCTAAGTACGAGAGCAAAGTTGATAAGTAAATAGACTTAATACATTCAGACGACTTTATTAATCACTGTTCTCTATAAAAGCGGTATATCAATAAAATAAAAATTTAAATATATGGGATCAAATAATTCCTCCCCAATAAATCTAGTATTAGTCTTTCATACGAATCAAATTATTTCAAGGTTGTCTTCGACCTTTTTAGTAATTTACCTAAAGATTACTGACGACGAATTCTACTCAAGACGCTCCTTTATACCTATTTGTTAGCCTCTTAGAAGTTAAAATTTTCTTATAAATCTAATATTCAAGCATCACCTTCGCTTTAAATTTAAGATTACCGTTCAATAATCCTGCAAATAAGCCATCAGCAGTATCGGATATCCCCGGTGTGTTACCGCTCCACTGACTGGATAATATCATTACCTATTACCCTTTACACGAGGCTTTGGAAAATAGAAAATATTTATCTAGATATGCCTGATATAAATAACTACAATGTCAGATAATCAATAAATTAATACACTATGATTCGAGTTGATATTGTGTTTAATTTTTTTTTAATTGGTTGATATTTTATACACAATTTTGGTTGCAGATTTACAATGAACTAGCTACGCCCGTGGCTCCACACCTTTTTCGACTCATCTATCGTCATATATCAAGTAATCTAAGGTCTATTGTAGTATTTTTATTCTAAATAACAGACGTAGTAATAATAATGAAATTTGGGACAAAAAAAAATGTCATTGGTAAATAATTTAACCATGCGCTGTAGCCCACACGGAATAACACCTCGCTGATATAGGCATTCATAATTCGGCTTTTCTTGGTTATAGTCGCTTCTCCTCGGGTGGCTATTCCGCGCACAGTCCCCGATACCCCGCGCCGCACAACTCTACGTTTTACTTTATTCTAGGTTAGCGTATTTGCTGACCTATATTTTATATGATAATTACTTTTCGATCATAGCGGTATGTTATATAGCCTATAACCTTCTTCAATAAAACCTTAATAATAATGTAAATGTGAATATGATTTTGTTTACTTGTTTTTTAAGGCATTCACGCTTTAACTGCTCAACCGGTCATCATAAAATTTTGCATACAACTTGTTAGAGGTATCGAAAAGGATTTCGGGTACATCCAGCAGGAAAGTACTGTTCTAGAAGGATAGGTCAAATTTACATTAACGCGAACGAGACCGCGGGCAATAGCGAAGAATTCCAGAAGTTGGCATGTTTAAACCAACAAAAAGTAAATAACATATTAAGGCTTGTACTATAAATATTGTCAACTCTTTCTTTTAGCTTCTTACAAAAATCATATAATTTTGTTTATTGAAAAAATGTTTCTATTTCACATGGTGGACATGGTCAATGGACAAAGGACGTGGCCACATGCGAGCTTTAGGGTCCTGTGAAACGGGCGTTTTCTCAAGGAGTCTCGGTCGAGCTGATTTCGACCTAGTGCGGGCCACAGGCATACAGTACGTTCATCAGCGAGTCACAGGTACGATATCTTTAAATAAGAAGTACGAATAAGATAGAGGCTAATCGGAATAGTGACACGATAGAGTCAAGGACATACATAATAGATCGACAGACAGTTCGAGTGACTGTATCAATATTTCTACAAATAGTTCAAGATAATGATAAAATAAGAGGAGCACCAACCGACGACTCTACGAGCGACGAATCAGCGAGCAGTACTGTATAACTCGTATCGTACAATTAGCCAACATTTCTTGATACGGAGAGCTTCAACAAGAAGGAAGAATTTGTGTTAATAGAACACATTGCAAAAATATTGCGGATAGAGGTGATTTCCGACCACCTCAATATATTCGCAATAACAATGTTACATTTTGTAATATCTATACACTGCGTAATATGGGTCGAAGCACGCAATGAGGTGTTAAAATGGCTAAAGGACAATAAATCAACGAGTAAGCATTTTCGATTACAAAGTATTTTCCCTTTAACAGTTGTTATAGAAAGGATTCATTAAAATGTCGTTATAGGAGCATCGCAGTGATCAAGCTTTTATTGTTAATCAAAAATCAATGACGAGTAGTCAGCGGGCGCCTTAATGGCGGACCGCAAGCAAGTCCCTTGTAATAAACCAAACGAGTAATGAATGTAGGCGTTCGAAGACTACACTAATTGTAGTCATAAGGGACGTTTATTTGAGAGATTACACGGAGGGTATTAATTTACAGAAAACACACGGTGTCAAATAGTATTTATTAACAGAGTTCAAAAAGGTTCCCAATTCTGTTGTATTTTTTATAAATCTTTGTTACTCCATAACTCGGTCATTTATAGACAGATTTGGAAATTTCTTTTTTTATGTGAAAGGGGATATTTTTAAGGGCATCACATTTTAGTTTTTTTTATATCATAAGGGGCAAACGAACATGTGGGTCACCTGATGTTAAGTGATCACCACCGTCCATGGACACTAACAACACCAGAGGGGTCGCAAGTGCGCTGCCACCCTTTGGGAGGAAGGGTTAGAGGAGGGAGAGGGAGAGGAGAGATGAGAGGGGAAGGAAGATGGGCCTCCGGCGCTCTCACTGACCGAACGAAACGCAACAATGCAAGCACTGTTACTTCACGTCAGTTTTCTATGAGAGGGTGGTACTACCCCGAGCGAGCCGACCCATGCATTCTGAAACCAGTAATAGCTTCAGCGTGGCTCTACCACCATTAAATTAGTTTCATTAGCATTGGAGCTGGATCTCGGAAGATTTTAGATTTGGAAGATGCACCAAGGAACTGCTCAAAATCGAACAAAAAATGTATAATAGTGGAGTTATTGGTACATTTTGTGAATATCTAAGACTAGGTAGGTTCCACGTAACTATGGTGAGAGATGTTATGGTGACTTTTTTAGACTAGACATTTTAAGATAAAGATTTCAGTTTTATTATTTGTTATATTTATATATAAATTTCTTCTGGGCGTGTGTATGTCACTGAACTCCTCCTAAACGGCTGGACTCATTTTAATAAAACTTTGTGTACGTGTTCCAGTGGATCCAAGAATGGTTTAGATTCACAATTGGACCCGGTAGATGGCGTTGCGGTTGACTTTTAGGATTTTTTTTATTATCAAGGCAGGACAACGTCCGCCAGGTCCGCTAGAAATCGTTATAAATTACAAAATCAATCTTTAATATACACAGATGTACGTAACTTTCTTCAATATATCGTAATGTAATTTATAGCAAGGTGGTGTTTGCGACATTGTTTTTGTTAAAATATTTTCTGTGTCATAATAACTACGTATTTTATCTGGATGAATTGTGGGTTTACTTTTAAAACGCCTGTAAGCTTTTTACCCATTTTTCTTTAATTCCATTACTCCTTAACATTTATACCATCGTGATTATATAAATCTAATCGTATATAAATTACTACTGTTCAAAGAAAAAGACGTGCATTTAACAGCAATTTTTTTATTCAAACTCATGGCTCCTTTCTGATAATACACATAATTAAAAAAAGGGGTAAACTTACTTCACTAAGGGCACAGACTACTCTTTTATCCTATTTGTGTTTTAGTTTAGTAGACGCCCTCGTTTATCTTTCAACTGCAGCATAGTCCGGATATTACCTTCTCTATGTGTTATTAAAAATCTCGTAGAAATTAGTTAAGCGTTTTGTATATTCATACCGAAATACAACACACGCTTCAATCTTATTCCTATATGCAAGTTTTCAATTGATTTGTTTATATTGTATTGAATATACTAGCAAATTTCACATCAATAAAAAAAATGAAATATGTCAAATCGAGTTTACCACTCAACTATAGAAAATATAGAACAAAATGAAAATCAATGGGTAAACAAAATATATAATAAACTCCATCTGAAAAACTTGATACAATTATGTTATCTGAAATCCCAATGCGACATTATCGCGAAAATCTCATTACACGATACAATTTTCCAGTCTTCGAGGAATACGGACAAAAATTATGTGACAGTATTGGGTATAACATTGCTGAAGCGTGTATAAAAAAAGAAATTTCACGGTTTACAGAGAAAGAACGCAAAAAAACATGTTTATTTCCCATATTGAAATGCTTTTTGAAGTTATGTTTCTTTTGGCGCGTTAGGGAAAATGATGAGAGTACATTTTTACGATGCGCACTCACGCCGTCACGAAAAACCGACATCCTGAAGTTAGCTATAGTCAACATTTTGTTTCTTTATATTTGTTGTTTGTAATTCTTTGTGTTAAAGCTTTCAATGTATTAAATACCTTTTTTCTATTGTTAGTGTCGTTTTTTCTACAAACGTAGAATAAGGCGAAAGATAAATTTTTTGAAAAGATTTTTATCTTGTTACGCCAAAGAAGTATAATTTCTAACGCGTGTATATACACACTTTTTTATGTATATAATATTGCATATATACGGCATATCTTAATAATAATTTAAAGCTAAGTTTTTTATGGCATATTAATTAGTAATGTTATATATTTATATGCATATTGCGTATTATACATAAATTAATAAATATTTATGAAATATTTTTAGTACAACATATACATCAAAAAGCGTCGAAAATTTCAGAAAGATCGAGGACCTGTGCGAAATGACCTTTTAACGTTGCTGAAAACGAAAACCCGTTACTAAGGGTATTAATTTGCATTAGAATAAAATGAATGAAATAACAACTATCATTTCGGCCTGCAAAAAGCTGGATATGCACAGGCTGATCCCGAAACGCGACTCGCAGAAGCGAATCACTTGTTATTTCATTCATTTTATGCGATAGTGTGTCACTCGGTGGTCGCCATTGTTTTTGGATTGTACTGTGCTTACCATCAGGCATAGTGCAGTCATTTCAAGTCATTACAATAAAAAAAACTGCTGCTACTTTTATAGTAATTAACAAATTAAATTATTAATATTATATTCATTAGCTTTCTAACAGTCTTAATATACATGATTTAAATTAATGTCGTACATGCAAATGTAAGAAACAGCTGGAGTAGTTTGGAGGCCTTCACCTCGCATGAAGAGTTCGTGCTTTAAGTTTGTTCGCACTAGCGACACGCCCCAGCTTCGAACGGGTGCTATGTAGACATCCATTTTAATGAAATACTGATAAGGGCAGTTTTGATCTCCATGACATGTACAACGTATGTAATGTATTTAATTGGACAAGGAATAATATTGTATTGTATAAAATACCTTAGTAAATAATACATAATTATCTTTGTAAAAAGATAAAAATGGTAACTGTGGGTTATCCTTTAGAGATGAATATATACCATCGAGGACTTTTTTATCGATCTTTTTAAGATATACAATCCATAGTACATTATTTTGATCTATCTCGTAAGGTATAGCTATTTGTGCGATTTAAGCGCAGAAAAATGTTTGTTACATCACATTACAAATCTTTGAATTTTTCGTATTTTATATACTGTAATATGTATGTATTATACATATAAATCTTCTTGAAGCACTCTATCTATTTATGAGAACTGTATTAAAATTCTTCGTATAGTTTAAGATCTAAGGGGACAGACAGCGGAAGAGACTTCATTTTAAACGAAATGAGGACGGAAAAGTTCTTTTTTATATCATAGGCTGCCAACGAACAGACGGATCACCTGATGTTAAGTGGTCACCAGCGTTCATAGACACTTGTAACATCAGGAGGGTAACATGTAACATTAGGGGGAAAGGGAACTGGGCCTCCTCTTAAATGTTTTGACCTATATATATATACATATAATTTAGTACCCACTAAATAGAGCCACGCTGAAGCTATTACTGGTTTCAGCTTGAA